>JAUYWG010000075.1:1051542-1076245 GCA_034779775.1 Enteromius afrohamiltoni | reverse complement strand
CAGGATCCAACACTACAAGTTCTTCCTCTTCTTCGTCTTCCTCTCTGACGCTCCCTTCTGCCTCCATGCCACTGATCTCCAGCTGGAGGGAGTGCTGTCCACTAAGCCCAGTATAATCAGTGTCATAATGGATTGACTGCTCCATCGATAACCCCTATGAATAAAATCATGAACTAACCTTCATTCTACATTAAAACAAAATTAGTTAGCACTGCAGACCGTACTTGCCAGGACAATGGGAAAACTAAAGCAAACGCTGCTATTCACTCTGATATAATCTATTTGATTAATGTCTTTAGTATAGACAGAAGTGAAAGGTTTGTGTAAGACTCTAGATCTCCTGAGGCTCAGTAAATTCGTCAGGGACATCCTGCCTGTTCCCCTGGTCCACCGGCAGGACTTCATTACACCAACCACCTTCCATTTGCTTAATAATCAAAAATAAACCACCGTAATTCAACACAGACACACATATAAGACATTAACAGGGCACTACGGAGTAACTGTAATTGTATGTTATGTCATTCTAAACAATCACCTGTTTGTTTTGTATCCTAGTCCTGAGTTGTAGAGAGTTATGAAGCTTATTCTTCGGTATCTATGATCAATATAATATCTTTAAATTAAAACTGATGCTTCAATTTGCAATCATATCTGGTATCACCATTTAGCAGCGCGAGACCTGCAGTGCTTCTTTTGTATGTCCGTTGCTAGGAGACACTACACATCCGGATTCGCTACTATGAAAAAAAAACTCAAACAAGAAGATTTAAAACCTAGCAGAACTCTTATCCTCATTGAAAATTCCTTGTTATCCTGTTTATTTACCTTCTTTAAAGATAACAGAATATTTAAGGCTATAATTACCTCCTACACATTAGTTGGCAGCGTTATGCTTTCAACTGCCTTTAGATAGCGTGAAGAAAGCTGAGCGAAAGAGGTACTTTTTTTTCCCTGCCAAACTGTTGTTCTACACTCCAGTCCAGCAGATGGCGGTAAAGCACGTACACGTTAGTTTGCCAACAGCCAAAAAACGAAACACTTAAAAAAAAGAAGGAGGAGAAGAACTCGTATCATGAAGGAATGGATGTTAGAACAATAACACAGTGAGCTTGATCAATGATTACACTTCTGTGGGTCAGTGTTTTTTTTAACAGTTTGGTTATTTACTCTGCTTAGATTTGTATTAGGTTCGTGTTAACAGGACAGAGTTTTACTCATAGATAAGTTGACATGACATCACGTTATTTCATTCCATTCCAACAAAAAATAGCAAAAGAATACTGTAATAGTAACACTTTTGTGTCGTAGCAGTGCGATCATGAAAAGCAGGTTTTTTTACATGCACCGCAGTATTTTGGAATTTCTATGACGTTCATTCAGTATAAGGGACCTTATATAAAATTAACTGTTTTGTGAGAGCAGTCTCGTCTGTTTTGTGTATTTCCAGAAGAGATGAAGGTTAAAATAAAGCAGTGGAATGGTGTTGCGTCCTGGTTGTGGGTGGCCAACGATGAGAACTGCGGTATCTGCAGAGCGCCTTTCAACGGTTGTTGCCCAGACTGTGGGTAACCTGCTTTCACTTGATCGACACTGCCACCTTTGCATTTTTTGTGGAGTTTTGTTATGAATTCCTGTCGCTGTTTAATTTCTACCAAAACATTTCTAAAAAAAAAAAATAATCAGCATAACAAAATGAAATGTACTCTGGATTTAAAAGGTAAGGTCCCAGGAGATGATTGTCCGTTGGTTTGGGGTCAGTGCTCTCACTGTTTCCACATGCACTGCATCCTGAAATGGCTGAACTCTCAACAAGTGCAGCAGCAGTGCCCAATGTGCCGTCAGGAGTGGAAGTTTAAAGAGTACGTTTGCCTGTCATCACACCACCTGGATATTTCACTTTAAACTGTATTATCTTTTAATGATTATTTCTGGACTACTTCTATCATAGTAATTAATGTTCTTTCTTTTTTATATTCAGGGGAGACACTTCTTGAGAAGATTTATTAGAGAATAATAAGTGCACACTCAGATTGTTTCTTTTGCTTGTTTATTGTACAATTATATATTCTACATCTTACAAATGTAGAATGTTGTGATTAAACATCCCACAAAATTAAAATATTTTTTAAAACGCACGTTATGGTTTTGTACAAAGAAGCTGGTATTACTGATAAAATAACTGCATTTTGCTGTCCATCTGACAGTCATTTTAAATTATGAACACAGTACAGAATGTCACAGGACGCTTACTATGGTATGCATTTGTGCATATCTTTAAATAACTTAACATGAAATTCCCACTATTTTAAATATTTCAAAATTGAATCAACACTCTTTTGCCTTAATAGTCAACCATTCTTTGCTAACTTGGAGATAATTTTATTTGCATATTTGCCCACAATTATTTAGAATTTATTTATTTTCCCTGATTGTCTGCAGTACATATGGTAATTCTTGATTAAAATCATTACTGGTTGTTAAAATAATAACAAAGGGACCACAGTGGATCTTATTACTAAAATACACTGAATTATTATAAATAATAATAAACCAATTACATGATGTTACATTTTATTAACCACATGATAGGAGTAAGGAGTAAACCATTTATTACCATTGGTTTATGCAATGGTTCGAAAGAGTGGAGTAAGATAAATTGGTTACCAGTTGTACAACTGGTGAAGGTGTTGAGAAACTAATGCAGCAAAAGCAATATTGAACAATCAGAGAAACTGAAATGGAGCTAGTATAGAATGAAATATGACAATCAAAAAAAGTGGCATTGGCACATCCTTGTCCAGGATGGGTAACTTAAACAAGTAAATTATTTCTAAGTGAAAGCATTAACATTATACACAGTGATAATCCATACATTGATCTATTCTAAATATTTGTGCTGTACCTTTCTGACAAACATCTGTAAACCAAATAGATGGTATTTGGTGTGTTTTAAATTTTGTGAAACATTTTTAACACTAGGAAAAATTGTAATCATACAAATTTGTGGAGAGTGAGTTTCAATGCTTGTTACAGTAACCAAGCAAAATAATAAAAACTAGAATTCAAATAGAGAAATATTAATTATTTAAACATTTTTCATGTGCACGTTCAAAAAGATCAATGTTTAAATAAACAACATATTCATTATTATATTCATTTGCAAATCATAAAAATGGCAAATTCAAATTGTACGCCTAGATAAACCAAAATATAAAATTATTGCAATGTTTTAAAAGCATAAATGTAAATATGTATTTCCCTAAACGCTACCCTCAGTCACAGAAAGCTAGATATGATTGGCTCTTCCTTGAATTTATTCACATACAAGAAACTGTAAATATAAGGTTCAGTAGGTTTCCTATGAACAAATCGTACACCAATCTTTCTGTTTGTTTTTGTTGGAACTGGAATGCAAAAAAAAGGTTTTTTCTTTTTTGTTCAATAAATTATTTTGTTGGTTTGCCTTAAAAATCGCACAAAAACATCCTTTTTGACATGAATATTAATTTACATTAGTATAAATGGAGTGCTGTAGGGATGGCATATTTTAGGCCAAATCCCAGAAATGAGTTAGCATTTCTCATTCCCATGATCCTGAATGGGTTGTTGGCTAATGCCTGGAATAAAGCTTTTTTCTACAACATAAATACATCAGCTATAGCCCCATGCATTAAAAAAAAAATCTATTTGTCTTGAGAGAAAAATAATGAGCCAACAAAATGGCTTTCGGAGGAATTAAACCTCATCACGCAGGAAATTTACTCTACATCTATGTTGTTATTATTTGTGAAAATTAAAATAAAATAAATAAAAAAATAAAATAATAAAAAAAAGCTCCAGGGATCGGCAAATAAAGGCCTGAATGTCATCAGAGCACCAGGCATGAGATCTATGTTCCAATTGTTTCATAAAGACTTTTTGGAGTCTTGTGTGTTTTTCCTTTTCACATCATTCAAGTCCACTGGTGTAAAAGCTGAAGAGCAAAAACAAACATATTTCAGGTGAATCTTTAGGAAAATGATAAGAAAATATAAAACTGCATTCAGTATTTAAGAAACATCGCCATTGGCAAAATAAGGAAACAACTGTTCAAACAGTCAAATATCTCAACCAATATTTATTATTTATCGCTCTATGTTCCTTCAACAACAAACACAATGCTTAGGACAAATAAACTAGTTGAACGTACAGTTAAGTGCAGGATTTGGCGTCCTCTCCACATACTTCTGAGGTCCCTGGTTATTGTTTTCACTTCCCTGGCAAGTCTGCATTTCTCTCATGACACGCTGCCAAGCTGTATGAAGAAGAGTTAATTTAATAGAAAACTCCTAATCCCCCAAAATATAAACTGTTCTTACAAATAGGATTTTTGATGGGTCTCTAACATGTGAAAAGACTCAAAAGGCAGCTTACTGTAATGAATGAATCGCACATTTTCCTCATGTGCTGGTGTGAGTAGTTCCTCAGTGTTAGTTGGGGAACAGGCACCAGACGTCTGCTTGTAATTCTGAACCATTTTTAAAGGTGGAGAGCTGCCCACAACCCTGTCGAAATCCCTACGCATAAGTATACTATTATCAAATTATTAAAGTAAATTTAAAACACTTACGTGACAGGCCCACTGTGAAAGATCCTATTGTTAAATGCACAATACAGAGTTAATTGCCTGCTTATTTGTCTGCTATCTAGGAAGCGTTAAAAGCACAAAAAGTGAGAGCTTTCTATTCTTAAAGCATTTCACTTGCTGTCATCTAGATTACATATAAAAAAAATTCAATTTATTATATAGTATATTATAATTCTAGCTAAAACATTAGTTATATCACAAGAAACGGTATTTTTCTTATTTTTCCTTCTTCTTCTGAGTACACTTCCTTAGTTTTATTGTCAGTCTCGCAAACACAATTTTTTCGTTATATAGCATCTAAGTAGCAAATGTGTTTTCACATTTTCCTATAAAATAACATAATATTCTCGCGACAGATATCCGGCTAGCTTGGCAAGCTAACGTCAAATAACAGCAACCCTCAGCAAAACCTAACCGAACTCGATGCTTAAACTAAAATATTACGATTAATGTGACTCAAACCTTTGCGAATTTGAGACTTACAAAGTGGCGTTGAAATCCTTTGTCCCAGCCAAAAAACATTTATCAAAACAACGTACACCGCTGCGTTCAGTTGTGTCTAGCACAATCAGTGATGTCAGATCGGGGAATGAATCGTTCTTTTGAGTCGGATCATTTCAATGAATCACAAACATCGGTTCGCCATCAACACAGTCCGATGCCACTTCTCATGTAGAGGAATCACTGAATCGGTTTATTTATCCGGTTATAACGTGTTTCAAAAGAACCGATTCGCGTAAACGACTTTCCACACTACAGCACATTCGCAATTCGATTCCTTCATATAGATATGCCTTTCAACAATATAAATATTTGATTTTACATTGAATAGCGGGAAATAAGAAATGCTATGATTTTAAAACAATATCAATGTTTAATATATTTGTCAGTCTGAAGCCAGTGTATTATTATAATTATAATTAGTCTATTATCTTTTTTTTATTGCAAATGAGAATATTACAACAGTTATGAAGCAACAAAAGAGAGCTACAGAAATCAACAGAATATATGGACATCAAAGAAAAGAAAACAAATAAAGGGTCTTTATATTAGATGGAAGTATTCTAAATTATGGTTTACAACGGAAATTAAATTTACCCATAAAGACAATAATTTGTGTAATAATCACTAATACAAGATGAATGAAGATACATATAGTTTATTCTGAAATACTGGTTAAAGATTTTAAAATCTAAAGCATTTTAGAGCACCCTGCTTATAATTTCTGATTATAGATGTCTTTTGAACACATTCTGTCTTATTTTTCCAAATATGGCAGATAGTAGAGCGTTAAAAAGTTTAATCATTTTTTGAACACGAAGAGAAAAAGCAAGATAAACAAGATGCAATATACCATTACAGCCTTATTGAGTAGAACTCCCAAATTAGTCACTCTGCAGCCAACAATATAAAATCTTTTAATATTTTCTAACCTCGGCTGAAAATTGTGTTAGAGATGGTCTGACTATAATCTGCACCATCACAACACCTGCACACATACACAGACACACACACATATATATATATGTACACAGCAGGTACGGAAAGTATTCAGACCCAGTTAAAATGTTTAATCTTTGTTATAAATAATATTCTCTGGTCTGATGAGACCAAGATTTTTTCTTGGACCAAGATTTAATTCTAAGCGGTATGTGTGAAGAAAACCAGGCACTGCTCATCACCTGTCTAATACAGTCCCAACAGTGAAGCATGGTGGTGGCAGCATCATGCTGTGTTTTTCAGCTGCAGGGACAGGACAATTGTTGCAATCCAGGGAATGACGAATGTGGCCAAGTATATGGAAATCCTGGATGAAAACCTTCTCCAGAGTGCTCAGGACCTCAGACTGGGCCGAATGTTTACCTTCCAACAAGTCAACAATTCTGTGTTTTTCTGTCAATATGGGGTGCTGTGTATACATTAATGAGGGGAATAAATTAGCTTAAATGATTTTAGCAAACAGCTGCAATATATCAAGAGTGAACATTTTAACTGGGTCTGAATGCTTTCCGTACCCACTGTGTATATATATATATATATATTTTTTTTTTTTTTTTTTTTTTTTTTTTTTTTTTTTTTTTTTTTTTTTTGCCATAAACCATTTATAAACAAATAAATTTTCACTTTTGTTGGGATTTACTACTAATCCTATAGATTAATGCATTATTATTGTATGTATATTGTGTAGCTATGGACACAGAAAACAGCAAAAATAAAACAGACAGCATTGTGTTTTTTTATTTTTAAATATATATATACATATATATATTTGGGTATAAAAACATTTAATACATACAAGTATAAAATTAAGACTTTCTGTACAATTTCATTCATAATAAAAAGAAAATCACAATTACAGAGAGCTATTTATCAAACTCACCATAGTGCAATGTTCTGCTACTTAAAAATCATGTTTTAAAATAGAAAGCTTTAACTATAACAAATTGACAGAAAAGCTGTTTGTCACTGTCATTAGCTCACAGCAAGAACATACTGCATCGTCAACACTGGAACAGTTGCTTCTTGTGGAGGCAAGTGCAACTCACATCCAAATCACTGTCATTGGTCCAAATGCATAGGACCACTCAATTATAACCACTCTTTTAACACTCGTTGAACGTGTCTCAACCACCAGCTTCACTGCATACACAGTGGATGTTCCACTCTTTTACCGGTTTCATCCTTTTAATGTGGCAACTGCCATAACAGATCAGAATTTTAGTGTCAGGCAAGTTCAGGGACCACCAACCCCAAACAGTTCAAGCAGCTCTTTGCAGTCTGGGTCAATAAGATCAGCAGGCTTCTCCCCACAGTCATTTTCAGCCTCAGTGTCTGCACCCAAAGAAAGCAAATACCTGAAACAAAAAGAAAAATTTCCTTAAAATCTTTTACTAGTTTCTTGAGAACATTGCTTGGTAAATGCTCTGTTTGTTTTTTATTCTGATGAGGCTTCTTTGCTGAAACACATTTGATAGAGAACTAGTAAAAAGCTAGAAATCACTACTAAATGCCTGTTTTTATTTTCCTATACTAGAAATAGTAATAATATATCAAATGTCCAGCTTATTTGTGTTAACCAAAGTCCAAATAATACATTAAATTAAGAAATTTGCTTACTTGGCTATTTCTGGAAAGCCATCACTACATGCCATATGAAGAGGAGTCCATCCATCCTCATCCCTCTGGGTAATGTCAGCCCCAAACTTTACCAGAAGCTTCACACACTCCAGGTTTCCAGATAGGACTGCTTCATGAATGGCTGCCATGCCTAGACAATCAGCAAGGAGTTAATGTTAAAGGACAGGCTCAGACAGCTCAATTATCAGATGATTAAAGCTTGAGACACTTTGGATTATATTGTTAAACAGTCAGAGCTTACTAGACAAAAAATGGCATTGCTAATTATTAGGATAAATTGCCATTGTTAGAGTTAGAGAACACACTTTAATTATTATGTGCATGCAGAGTAGAAGGTTGGGATTGAGCACAGATTGTCTTTGCATAGCTGACAAAGTTAAATACAAGTAGTTGATTTTCCTACCTGAATGGTAGATGGTGTCCAGACTCACTCTGCTGGTTCTAACAAAGCGTCCAATTCTCTCCAGCTCTCCTTGACGGACATAATCCTGAAAGACTATGTCATTGGGAAAGTGAACATTGCGAACAGGTTTGATAGAAGGCTGTGAATGAAAGCATGACACTGGTCTAGTGGCATTTGGATTGCACCCCTCATAGTGCAAGGTCTGGTTGACTGGACACTGGTAGTACTTCATCATTGTTTATTTTCTTGTTCCAAAGATTGGATGAGAAATTCTGCACTAGTTCTCAACGTGGCTAAAACCTCAGCACAATCAGATGGCTTCAGAACTTCTTCTTTTCCAAGATGCAGTTTAGTAATTGCAGCTTCTCAGTCCGTCTTGTTCGTCTGTCTCTTAATGTAGAGCACCTTCCTAGACAGTCATTCAGAAGTTGGTCTGAAGTCAGAGCTCTTAGTGTTCCCTTTATATACCCCCAACTAAACTATATTAAGAGACTGTCGTCTCATAGCTCAGATGACTGAATTGGAAGACAAGTGGGTGTGATCTGGAGTCACGCCCCTACAATTCTCAGCCAACTTAGCAATGAGATCCGTAACCTCAGCTTGTTTTCACACACCACATTTGAACCAAGCCTTTCCTCCTCCTCTTCAGATAAATTACCCCACCCCAGCTCCTGTTGCCACACAGCAGGGAAGCCAATGGTAATTTCTAGTACACAATGAATAGGGTATAAAAATGGTTTATAGTTATGGCTAAAAGTAAAGGCCAGGACATGTTTACGGTCACAGTTAGAATTTAAAATAACACTTGAATAAACAGCCTGGATCTTTATCAAGTTGGCTGCCAGCAAAGGGAGGCTCTTGCTCCATTTGCAGATGGCCGCTTAATCACATTAATATGTCATGATTCCTGACAACAGGCCTGACAGTGTTTCTAACTTTAAGTCTACCTGACTTTCTATTCTGTGGGCTATTACTACTCAGCTCTTACGAACAGTTCCAGACGTTTCCCCACGTTCTAGATAACACAATGCATAAGCTATCTGAACTGGTAAAAACCCAGGGAGACATGGAATAAAAAAATTAAATTGTTAACTCCAAAAAAGCACTACGAAAATATAGTAAATAAGTTTGTCACAATTGAAGTTGTGGCATGACGAGGCAGCAATTTCAATAATTTTGCAATTCTAGATTCCCTTCTGGCAAATCCCCAAAAAACCCATTTCTTTTTATTGGCTGCATAACATTTGTTGTTCTTTATTTTAGCTTTAAAAACTACGACCACATTGAGGTCTTTGTTGTTCCAGCTCATTACTGAACCACAACTGATTGAATAAAAGTAAATAAAAAAAAAGCACACAAACGCTTTACCATTTTGTTGTTTATTTGGCCACCAGTTTACGTTATCAATTTCAATGCAATGGAATGCTGCGTCTCAAACATTGACAAATTTCAAAACCCAAATCCCTCCAAATTTAATTCCTAAACCCTCCCTTTCTTTAAACAATCACCCCTGAAATTCACTGTTCCTAGAAAAATAAAGACAGACAACAATTAGGGTTAACCAAATCACACACGCGCACAACCCTGAACTCTGGCATAAGAAGGGAAAAGAATGATTAAGTTGGTTACAAGCATACTTTCTCCTCTCCGTCACACTGACCACTCAGACATCGTAAACTGGCATTAAAACTCCAGGCGGAAGGAATACTCCACTAAAGTGATGGACAGCAAGATGGGTATGGGAGATTTATTGTCCTTACAAGATGAAAAAAATCTTCATTTCAGTAACTGATATGGAATCTCTGACGGCACTGAATGAAGTGCAAAACAAGGTTTCAAATCATCCTCCCAGATGACCAGAAAGCTGAGAGGGCCAACTCTGCCCCAGGTAATTCAACAAAAGTGCTGTTTCTGGGCCCTTCAGTATGGAAGATAATTTAAAAAAAAAAAAAAAAAATATTGAAATATAAAATTAAATAAAACAAGTTCTCCCCTTTTACATCTTTAAAAATAATTCAGTAGCAAGTGTTAATTTGGAAAAGGAATATGAAAATGTGGTTTGAAACAGGGAAGGTACCCAAGTTTGGTCTCTGCTAAGTTTTGTTCACACTGTAATAACAGCCCATTACTATAATTTTATTTTCCCACCTAAAAATGAGGACATACAGCCCCTCTGCCCTGAAATGTCCACTCATTCAAAACACAGAATCAAGGCAGAATAACTGGCTTTCCACCTCCTTTATCAGGAGAGCATTTCCAGTATTATACTGCAAAATCTTAACACTGAGTCCCCAGATCACAAAAGGAGGTAGTGGGCAGGTATAAAGAGCAGTTCAACAGATTACCAGTAGAATTAAACCTAAAAACCTAACAAATTTAATGCAAA
Organism: Enteromius afrohamiltoni; assembly: GCA_034779775.1. Classification (NCBI taxonomy): domain Eukaryota; kingdom Metazoa; phylum Chordata; class Actinopteri; order Cypriniformes; family Cyprinidae; genus Enteromius; species Enteromius afrohamiltoni. The sequence goes on along the minus strand of JAUYWG010000075.1, from coordinate 1,065,688 downwards.
AAGTAAACTGTACAGTAAAACTTCAAAAGAGATAACGTTGTTGTGGGCAGAGAGGCACTTCTCTGGGCTGCAGATGGTTGAGCTGAACTGGTAATGAAAACTGGCTGAAAGACCCTGTAACGCCCGGTGGCTGTTGGATTAGTTAGGAAAAGCTTTAGTGTTCACAGACAGGGAGGTCTAAAGTGGAGGTGGTGGTGGTGAAGGGGTTTGTCTCGCCTCGTCCTCCTGACCCTTATAACTCATCGTGTCCCTCTTCCCCATCTGAATCATCCTCCTCTGCATCATCAAGATCCAGATCCTATGGAAAGAGAAAAATATTATGTTTAGTATACATGTATAAAGATTTTGCTACAATGCAAACAGCTTGGATATTTTCCTATCAAAGCAAATGTTTTCAAGCATGGCAAGTCATGGTCATCCCTACCAGAAGGCCATGTGTACTAGCATGACCCATTCAAAACAAATTGCCACAAACATGCCAGTAATCCCTGCAGCAAAACAAGTGCAACAGACATGAGTTCAAAAGGGGCTGAGTCGTGTTATCACCAGCAGTATTCGGTTGCAGAGTCCATTCCTTGTAGCTGAGACGTGCTGACCTGCTAGTGTTTACGGACTGTCAGTGGTAGTGGTGGGGGAAAGGAAGGTAAATAGCTATAACAGTTGTGCTGGGCATTAGTGGCAATGGTAATGTTCTAAATTTAAACTTCCTAGAAGCATTCTTCTGGATGGATTTCCATGGTATTGGATTGTGCCTAAACAATACGATAAACTCCAGAATCTTTGAGCCAACTGGTTTAGACGAGTGAACCAAAATAGGCTGTTGGTCAAATATGATCTGGAAATCGGTGAAGCCAGCAAGACAGCTTGGCAATGGAGAAAGAAAATAATAATAACAATAATAATAAAATATCAATAAATAATCCCATTCACTTCAAATACTGGTAGGTTTAGCTTCACTATTGGTGCAGACTAAACTTTTGGCAATGATCATGCAGTAAACAAAAAGAACTACAGATTATGTCCCAACAAAAAGTTTTTGAATCCGAATCGTTTGATGAAAAGTGTCAAGTAGTAGGCAGTTTTGTTTTTCTTTTTTCCATTTGGGTGTCAGAAATTGAGTAAATCAGCATCAATAATCTGGAAGATTAATTGAAAATCAAATTACTTTAAATGTTTGCAAACAAAGTTTTGGCTTAAAGGAGATGTTTAAGTTTGGAAAACCTATGCCACTTTAATGGACTCCACATCATGCAGGCTCTTGGCAAGTGGCTTACCAACAGATTTGCAGCAGGGTCTTTTACCCCCTGCACAGGAGGACCAGAGCCAGAAATGCCCATGAGCTAGATAGACAGCAAACAACTGTGGCTCTATAAGCAAACTGTTCAAGCGTACTACCATTTTTATGCCAACTATTGGTAAAGTGTCAGTTTATTATTAATTCTTTTATTAATTAGTAGTAGATGCACATGCAACAAAAAAAAGAGTTTAATTACGGAAGTAAAAAACTAAGCAAAAATTTCTCTTTAGCCAATGCTGCCAGATTTTCAGTTGAATGTATTGTATGGTATTGTATACTTATGGTAACTAAACTCAAACTTCAAGTTTGAGAAACAATTGAAGACGAAAAAAAAAAAGAAAAAAAAAAAAGAAACTGCAATCAAATTATACATACATCAGAATCTTCATCCTCATCTCCTGCTGGTGCTCCACCTTCTTTTCCTCCGCTCTCCAAAAACTTTGTGAATCCATCTAGCGTTCTCTCACCATTGTAATCAATCACCTAAAGTGGGGGGGGATACAAAAAACAAAACAAAACAAAAAAAAAACACCACTATTAGTATTGCAATTACTATTCAACCACCTATACCCTGCAAACGGGGCATTTGTTTGCAAGAAAACATCATATTAATGTATAATGGAAAAATGTAGACATTAACTAGTTTATGGTGTGGGCTGCAGTTGGGTGACCTAGCAAAACTGGGATCTAGCCAAGATTTATCTTTAGAAATAACTTTTGTCAGCACAGTGTACCGCTTCATCAAAAGATACCCCGAGGAAGGGGTTTTAGTTTTTAGAATTAGATCAATGCAGCAGCTCTAGAGCTCTTAGGGTCTAGACAAGGGGAGTGTCTCTTTTCCCATGCACGTGTTGTGAGACAAGCTATATCAGAGCATTTATAATTCTGTTGGCTAATTATCAGCAAACTGCATTGCCAGGAAAACATCCAAGTTAATGGAAGAAAAAAAAATAAAATAAAATAAATGTATATAAAAAAATTAACATACAACGGGAATACAATTCACAAATAGAAACGTTTTAGATTATCAACCCAGAATAAGTTAGTTTTTCCATTTATTAGCATTTTTTGTGTACTTGTTATACAGAAAGAATTTTGTGACTGACTGATGTAGGCAAAAATATCTATTTAATTAGTATTATGAACAAAAAGATATTTAAAAAAAAAATAGTTTGTAACCAGGCTGTTTAGGACCACCATTGACTTTCATAGCATTTCTTTTTTCCTACTATGGAAGTCAATAGTGCCAGCCTGCTTAAACATTTTTTCAAAATATCTGTTCGGAAGAACAAATAAATTCACACACGCTTAGAACTACTTGACAGTGAGTAAATGATCACAGAAGTTTAATTTTTGGGTGAACTATTTCCTTTTATTCTATATTATATTATGATACTAAAGATTCAAGTGTGTGTGTGTGTGTATATTATATACACATACACACACACACATATACATATATATATACACACATATATATGATGCTTAAATCACATAATGGTACACATGTGTATGTATATTGACCGATGATCTGACCATTACATTACCCAAGGTAGTTTTTTTTTTTATTTTTATAATTCACATTACATTATGCTACATATTAACCTACAACAGAACACATTTCTCTTAAGCCCTTACCTTTCGGTCATCACCAGCAGGGAAGAACTTGAGCGTGGGGAAGCTATGCACTTTGACAGCTTCGATCTCGTTGGCTGTGGAGTCCATCTTGGCCACAACAATGTTTGCATTGTCTTTGAATTTCTCACCCAACTGATCCCAGATGGGGGCCAGCTGTTTACAGTGACCACACCATGGGGCATCTGGACAAAGGAAAAGCAAACAGAACATAAAATATTTGGTTTTTGCCAAAAGGCTATTGTGATACAAATAGACATGCAGGACCTATAATGGTTTTAGGGTGCTGAAAAATACAGGACAGAAAGAGAGACTAAAATGTGGGGAAAAAATGTCAGTTGGTTTTCAGAGTCAGTCTGGCATGTATGGGCTGGGACACACAAAGCTGATGGTCGGTCGGTCAGCAGACTCGACAGCGAGCAACAGCAAGGCTAGTTTGTTTTGTGCATTTCACTCATCTGTGGATCAGGCAGACTGCCACCGATATGAACCAGTGTTGAATCAGCGTCAGGGCTGTCGGGACCATTGGCATGAGTGAGAACTCTGATTGGATGTTCAGTTCAGCAAATAAGTCAGAGCAAAAGAATTTAAGTGAAAGTGATAAAATTCAAGCATGTAAATAAAATATGTATTTTAAAATATGACACTTCCCAATCATTCTAATACGCAAATGTTTTCACAACATGAGCAGTTTAATGATTAAAGTTATTAACGTTACTGATACTCAAATGCAGATGTAAGAAACATTAACAAATCATGATTACTATTTAACCTCATATTTTTGTTTCAGTTTATCCTTTTGAATGAAAAACGTACACAATATTGATATTTGCTGATATCTACCATTAATTCCTCTTAATCTCATGCATGCACAGACTGCATGTGTAAGTTTGTCACCAGTAGTAGCCAACAGTCGGCTTTTGTCACCACTAGTTCTTTGAAGTCGGCTTTGTGTGTCCCAGGCCTTTGTTGCAATCTACCCATTGTCCAAACATATCACATACCCAAATTTTTACCAACCATTCTAAATGTCCTCAATGAAATTAAATAACCCCATCCTTCAAGTCCTACGACATTTATATATTTAAAAAAAAAAAAAAAAGACACATAAAAATCTGTCATAGCCATGTAAAACAAAAGCAAATACTCCCTTTCCTCATAGACATGCTAGTTAGAGAAACAGTTTGCTTTAAATATCTCTAGAGCCAAAATTATTATTATTTCCTATTATAGAAAGTTTAAGAGTAAAATGGGAAGGAGACCTCTCCAAGTAAATATCCTGTGGGTACCGTGGCAGGATTAGCAGTATGCTTTTGGACAGGAATCGTGTGATTACAATACCAGGCTATCAGGAGGGGCAAATTAAAAGGATTCCACTTTAAAAAACAAAAAGTGATCTCTTAAACCAAGTGTTCAGATATGGAACGTTATGGAAAATTCAAGTTTATAGAACATGCATCTGAGCAAAGACATTTATATATAAACAGAATACGTACAAAACTCTATAAAGACGTTCTTGGCGGGGTTAAAGGCAACCTCTTCAAAGTTTTTGCCCACCAGGACCTTGACAGGGTTCTTATCCCAGTCATCAGGAATGTCTTGACTCATCAAGTGGGGCTGAAAGACATTACAATCATTTTAAAACAATCAATCCAAATATATATTTTTCATAAAAAAAAATAAATAATAAATAAATAATATATATATCTCATTTTAAGCAACTACTAAGTAAACCATAAAGACCCAAACCCAAAGAAACCTCTTAGTCACCTTAAGTTTTCCCTCTGTGAATGCTGTGCAGAAGGAGATGATCTTCTCTGATGTGATTTCTGAGGTTTCTGGTCTGTATTTGGTCATCTCTTCCTCTAGAGTAATGAGGCGAATTGCTGGGCACTCTTCCTTCTTAAGACCAAAGAACTCCAGAATTCGTTGATTATCATCCACGTCACTGTCAATAAAGATGAAGAGAATCTATAGAAAAAAAAAAAAGGAAAAAAAAGAATTAGGTTAAAGTCCAGTGCATTCAGCAAAACATACACTGGCAGAATTTAATAGAGAAAAAAAAAAAAAAAAACCCCACCTTTCCTTTGAAGCCCTCAGCTGCCTTCTTGAATTGGTCCATCTTATCCTGGAAGTCTTTGGCTGTTTTGGGCACAAACATTAGAATGTGGGACTTGATTTCCCCTCCAAAGATTTTTGGAGCAGTCTGTAGACGAGAAATGAGAAACAATCGTTTCCTTCACAATGTAGCAAAAACGCAATCAATTTTTCAATGAAAATATAAATTAGCCAACTGGGTCTGTATGCAACAGGTCAAACAAATCTCTGTAACGTTAATTAATATACAAGAGAAAAGTGTGGATAAAGTGTACCTGCTCTGTAAACTCAATGACCAGGGGAAGTTGGTTTGATTTGATGAAGGCCAGCAGCTTTTCTTTGCTGATCTCTCCATCGAATGCATTACGACCCTCATCAAACTGCAGGAAAAAAAATAAATATATAAAAATGTGCAAAAAAAGTTAAGGACATTACCTCTCATCTAACTTTAACAAAATTCATTGTAATTGAGTGTAAACTAGGGACTATGCATCATGCTAGCATAGAAACGTGACTGCAACGGTTGTTGGCCACAGAGCAGCAAGATATTCTAGATTCGTCACATACAGTAGGCATTAATAGCACACAAAGAGAGCAGCTGCATTCTGGAATTAAATTCATTGTCCCTACTGCTTCAATGTGTGTCTGGACCCTAAGACACAGCAAACCCAAAGCCTCTTTAGCAACAGGGGTCAATGAGAAGTTTAGTTCATTGATTATACATTTAAAGCATATCCTTACAACTTGCTGAAAGAATGAATTATTTAAGGATGGTTTCCATAAAGAACATAATCTAGCTCAGGAGTATTCTCCTATTGCTAATTAGTTATTCTTCATTCAAAAAATGTGTGCAATAGATACTTTAAATTTACAAATAGATCACAAATACAGTAAAAACAGCAATATTGTGTAATGCGATAAAGGTTTTCTAATTTTTCAACTAAAACTAAAATTCCCATGGTGGCAGAATTTGCGCCAGCCATTAACAAATTCTTAAGTCAGTTACCAGTTTGTTTTCTAGGAAGCCACACAAAGTGTATTAATTGGTTGACAATGATGAGCATCATTACCTAATGCATTGAAAGGTCAAGGGGGAGATCTGCTGTCTGCTTCAACCAGTAAGAACTAGAAAACCAAATTCATTGCATGGCCAAGCAATAACCAATAATAGCAACAGCAGAGCTGCCAGATGAGACTATCACAGTTGCAACAGGATCATGTTACCATAGCTGAACTGAGGACTTTAAAAAAATGATGGACTCTTACAGACTTCATAATCTAATAGGGGTGGCACGGTTCAAGAAAGGAAAAAAAAAAAAAAAAAAAAAGTTCAGTAAGCTTGTCTCGGTTCGGTGCATGCATCGCACAGTTCGACAGTTCATGACATGCCCAAAGTAGCCTTGTGCCCCGTATGTGACGTCAGTGTGTTTCCCTTTCGCGTGAAAGAATTGAGGACTCTACGGTGAGTGCTGTAGGTCACAATACTGTACGTGTAGAAATGGCAAGTGGAAGAGAAAAGGAAGGCTGCCCGGAGTTGGAGGATGCGCTAGAGTCGTATAAATCTGGTGTGTGGGAACATTTTGGATTTCATGTTACCTATTAGAGGATGGATACAGTTTGGACAGATATTCAGTAAGGACGTTCAAGTTCAGTCACATCAGCTGATGCTCTCACCTGTTGACATTTCTGAACGCCTTCCTACAAGTTGCTTAATACTGCTTTTAATACTGTATCCTAAATTGTGGATAATTAAGCTATACATCATATGCTGAAGTACATTTCTGGAGTGTTAAAGATTAAAAGAAAAAACAAGAACCGTACGGAACCGAAAACAGTGACCCTAAAACGGTGATACAAACTGAACCGTGGGTTTTGTGGCACCCCTATAATCTAAACTGTCTCTCGAGTCTAACTGTCCAATCTGGCCAGGTTGGCCGGTTAAGTTGGGCTCAGTCCAAACAAACCCTACTCAACATATGCCTAATGGTTACATTTTTTTACATTTTGCAAACTCTTATGCTAGTGCTTCCCAAACCTGCTCTGCACATTTTACAGGTCTCCCCAATTAAACAACCAATTTCTTGTAGTGTTTACTAATGATCTGATGAGAAGAATCAGGGGGGTTAGATCAGGGAGACATACAAATTGTGCAGGGCATTCAATTCTCCGGGACAGGTTTGAAACACGTCTTTTGCAATCTTCTCACATCCCTAGATACTATGCATTAACAAAGTTAAAAACAAATCAATAAATTCAGTGAAATTTAGTCAAGCATTACAAGGAGAATGTGTACCTTCTTAAAAAGAACAACACCATCCTTGGTCACTTCAAACTTTGAAAAGACTGCATCATCCGAGGTGATGCCAAAGGGGATGTCATCCACAGCCTCTGCAGTTTTAACAAAGGCCTTAGCATCTTCTGATTCAACATCCTGCAGAGAGACCAAAAAGCAAATTAATAAAAAAAAAAAAAAAAAACAACAAACAACAAAACACTGAACTAGCTGAAAAAAGAATTGAAATTCACCTTGAAGAACCCAACGACTGCAACCTCATTGTCAGCAATAAGAGACTCTGCCTGTGCTACATCAGTTAAAGTAGTAGCTGCAGGGCCAGTTCGCTTTTTCAGCCAGTTGACGATGTCATCAGCCTGTCGGCCAGCTGTAGATGGAGTATGAAGATTTCATAGTGAGACAAAGGAACCTGGTGGTATCAAGCAAACTCTTGTACATGTACAGAAAAATGGCATAGCAAGTATGGGAGACGTGCTACCAATACATTTGGCACATTATTTTTCTCATTGGAAATGAACATGACTTGAACCTTAATTATCAGCACATTATTTCTGTAATCAAACTAAGTTGGTGAGGTTACATGACGTACTTTAGTTTAATCTGTATTTAATAGCTTTAGAATTTTTAAATGACCATTTATGACCACTGTTGAATGGTTCAGTGTGAATGACGTCACCGTTTCAAAGGTAGCCTTAATGACAGCTTACAGCAGGAACTACTGATGTGACACGTCAACAATTACACTATGATTCAGCTTTTGATCAAGTCTGAGTTCTTTTGCCATCACCTGACACAGACACCCTGATAGAGTCGTTCCATCTAGGATTCCAGATAAGACGTTAATTTATCATTCTAGAATTTTGTTTTCTGTAAACCCACAAAGAATTTGAAAAGTGGGTGTTACTTTTTTTGGACCTTGAAACATCTGAAAATCACAACTTCTTTTTCAGCATTTGCTGAGGCAAGCCTGGTCTATAGCAGCCAGACCACAGGCAACGTGAAGAACTGCACGTTGAAGGAAAGGGGGAGGGGCCTTCAACAAACAGGCTGCACTCAGGGTTTCCACGTACAGAATGACATGCACGTCTTCAGCAGCTAGCACTCACATTCCCATCTAAAGCGAGTTATGGTTTACAGTACAAGATGTCATTAGTACAGCTCAGTTACACTTCAGCGATTCTAACCAAAACAAACTGGTTAACTTACTGACCAAACCTTAATGATCTCGATTTGGTTTTTTTTACTACACAAAATGTATAAGTCAAATATACTTATATATATATATATATACTTATTTGTATAAGACTTATTCATAAGTCAAAGCTGAAGCCAGTCTAGTAATCTATACACAAAGACGGACCATGGATATTATGTAGTGTGTATTATATTAAATCGTGTCTGATCTCTCACCAGAATACTCCTTTGGATTCTCCTTTTCTCCTCCCTTGAAGAACTTGATGGTGGGATATCCACGAACACCAAACTCCTGAGCAAGTTCAGATTCCTCTGTTGCATCCACCTTTGCTAGTCTGATTTCTGAGCCTTCAGCTTTCAGCATACCAGCTGCTTTGGCATATTCAGGGGCCAGGGCCTTGCAGTGCCCACACCATGGTGCATCTGTATAATTAGCAAAGAAAAAAAGTGTTTAATTAATAACTGATTTTCATTTACCAACACTGCATGTTAGTGATCTTACATTCACTGTTCCACATTAGCAGTAATTTGTCTTAATAAATGTGTTAGGGGTATAGTACATGAAAAAAAAAAGGTGTTCAAAAACGAAATGAGCAGACCAAACTAATTACTCTAATAACATGCCATGTTGAGAGAGATGACGTGTTGAGGAAGTTTAAAGACCAAAGTTCAGTGGTTATAAAAATACATAAGCATCAAATACGCCTTCACTCTTATCAAAATAAAACACTAATGAAGGACTATACAATTCACACTCATTTTTCACATGAAAATTGTTTTTAAATGCAACAAATTCTGTGTGAAAGAAAATATATTTCTCATGTACACGTCAACCTAGCGCGGAGCTGCTGTCGGTCACGCCTCTCATTATGACGAAACTCTCGTGGAGGCTAGTGATTGGTCAACCTGAGAGCAATCACGTCTCTGTATCAGGATATACTTTGAGAGTGCCCAATAAATTTAGCCCGGTAAAGTGCAGACAAACTAACCTAGGAGCCCGATGACATAAGTTTGAGAAGTCTTTTCAGGTTGAACATTCATTCGTGCATCTTATTTGCAGGAAGTAGCGAAACCGAAAAACAAAACAGTAGGAAATGGAAAGTCGAAAAACAAACGAAAGTGCAAATCAATGCATTTATTATTTTCAACACAAACGAAACAAGAGCTACTGTTGTTCCAAGGCTGCAATCGCCCGGACGAACGCTACGCTCCTACAAATCTACCAAATTTAATTAAATGCATTATTCGTCAACGCACGCATGCATGGTTTAATAAAAAAATGTTTTGGTTGAAGCGGCAAAGACGTCTTCAAATCATTGCATCAATTTGAAGACGTATTTGGCAATACTTTCTTTCTAAATTGCGTCCTTAAGTGTTATACAATCATTAAGATTTGGTTAGCAAACGTCTGTTACTTTAGTTATGTTTGCAAAAGATTAAGTACTGCCGTAGCAAATCAAGACTAGGAGAAAAAGACTCCCATTTGGAGTTGGTTTCGTTTTGCATTCTCCTCCTGCACAAGCTATGGACACAAACACAGCAACGACAATTAAGACAAAGTTGACGACTACTTACAAAACTCAACTAGGATATTTGGGTAAGTTTTGAGCGCCTCCTCGAAGTTACTTTTCTTCAGTACGAGCACGTCCTCCTCCTCGGCGATATCAGCCGCGCTCATAGCGGCCAGTGCGCACACAATCAACAACTTCAGCATCTCGATTCACCTCCAAACGTGCCAACTAATAGCAATACCGTGACGGAAACCGCGAAGATTGTTAGCGCGGCGAGTCTTCTATCACCTTTAACAGTGTGAAGTGTCGCTTGAATTTTGTGTCTGCCGCTAATAACGTGGCAATGTGCGCAGGAAACAGGAGGACAGCGCTGCTGCGCATGCGCATTTATGAGGCCGAACACAGTTCGTGTTGAATTGTGAGTGGACCGCGCGTCTCCTAGCACCTGGAAGTGAATCTGCCAGTCTTGAATACGAATTCACAATTCATATTACGGCTAATGCTTGGCTCATGAATATTACTTACGCAACATGACGTTCTGCAACTAGCTCTGGGCTATTTGGCAAAAGGCAGACGTCGCTAGGTGATAGCATGTTTGCTAGCGAATTAAGTGGGTTCATTAATATTAATTTGGCTGCTTGTCTAAACACCCAGGAAAGAACGCGACAACAATCTATTTAATATTCATGAGCCAATTCCTGAACAATAGTAGGATTCCTAATTTCTAAGAGATTCTTTGTACGTTTGAATTTATATTAAGGAAACATCCTAACTATATTGAATCCTAAAATATTGAAATAGTCAATGCACCTAATTAAGCAAAATTCCCCTTTAGAGATTTGCCATTGTTTGAAAGGTGAGATAAAATATATACAGTCAATGGTGTATAGTCTAAAGATTTGCATTCTGCCGATTGTGCTAGTAGCCTAGATAAAGGAATGAACCCATACAGGAAATGGCTCACTATCACTTTTACCAGAGACTTTCTGTGGTTATACAGTGTAATGTTTAGCTGGTTGGCAACACAAAATTAGACGTTTGAAATAGTTTGCAGATGTCTTGTGATAAATGTTCAAATGCATTATTATTAAGTCTTGATAAAATAAGCATGATTTACAAATGAATTTTAAAATCACAAACAAAAACAAAAACAAACAAATACAGTTCAGACTCTGCAAGTCAGTTTCCCCAAAACTGTTTTACCGAAATGAAAGATGATGACGATAGACCAGAATCAGATGTTTTTTTCCCCTTATTGTTATTAAGAATTTCTATGACCCCACTTTGTATAGTTAACTTTACTACGATGCCATTAACACACAGTATTATGCATGAATGCAGACTGGTTTTCAAAAGTTTTTTTTTCCTCTAGAGAAACATCCTCAAAATTACAGAGTGAATATCAGTAAACTGTATCTTGTTGGTTGAGAAATGTCAGTAACAGGAACTAACACTAGCTCTGTTTGGTTGACAAAAATCGTAAGCTAAGGAAAACAAATGCTGCTTTGTTTAATTTACAAGTCAGTAAAGAAAATATTTAACATAGCATTGTGTATTTGTGACAGATGTAGTTTTTGTAAAAAAAAAAAAAAAAAAAAAGAAGTTCCATTAAAATTGCTTCCATTATTAACACAGCAGTTCCTGTCGTCAGTTAGGATGTCATCATAATAAAAACATCAAAATCAACAAATAATGGATTAGTCAGATGAAACTTAACGCAGAAATGAAGGAACTAATCATCTCATACTCTTACATCCCTTGCTAAATATAGAAATACTGTTAAGATGCAGTTGTTCTCTTATTAGCTCAATGGTGGCACATATGAGTACTGAGAGATGGCAAATATTTTCTTTTTATCAAGGATAAAAATACAATTGTTGCCATGTCAACTTCACAATTCACCTTGAGAATATAGAGATTCTGCATATAGATTCATATCTGACATTACAGTGAGGTGTATGGATTTAAAGTATATCTACATTTATAAGTACATTTATACATGTCAATACTATCAAAGTATAGACTGTTGTCATTTAATGAAAGGTATTTTATTAATTCATTCATTCAATGTTGTAAGACATAATGTTGAAAGAAATCTATTTCAATTAGGAACATTTAAAGAATGGACATACATACCAAATAGAATAGCTTTGATCTGAAAAGATAGTGACATTACAGCACACGTAAGACCTCAATAACTTTACTAACAGTGATCGATTGCGGAAAATAAAGGGCATGAAACAAACAGATATCTTGTGTTTATGGACAGTGTTGGGGAAAGTTACTTTTAAAAGTAACACATTACAATATTGAGTTACTCCCTTAAAAAAGTAACTAATTACTTGTTAGTAATGTGTTACGTTACTTTTGCGGTACTTTTAAACATATGGGGCGTGCTAATAAACCTCATGAATAAACCTCTGGCTAAAAAAAAAAGTAAATTCACATTTGTAAAATAGAATACAGAAGAAAGTTTAATACTCTTCAGCAATAAAAAAACAACAACAATGAAGCAGTCACTTTTGCCTGTAAGTATGGTTGAACTGGATCATCAAAGGTCAATCAAAAAAGCAGCAAAGACATTGGTTAATAAAATGAGATTAGAAACATTTGTGCAATTTAATTATTGCAGGTTTGTGTCATATTCTGAGTTTATTTTAACTCAGTTATATTACACTAAAATTAAAATATAATGCATTACTTTACTAGTTATTTGTAAAAATAAATATTATTACGTAACTCACGTTACTTGTAATGCGTGTCCCCCAAAACACTATTCATGGATAGGGTGTGAATACGACTTTCCACTCAATTATAATCAAAACATGTTGCTTCCATCAAATGTATTTTACCTAGTTGGTTGAATAAAAAAAATATTTTTACTTTGTATTTAGGTATAGGTGGTGTAAAATGCCCCCTTGGTTTCAATTGAATTTGAGTTAAAAATCTAATTACATAAGAAAATCGGATGGGTTCGTTGGATTAAATGAAAATTTTTGATACTTGTAATTTATTTCATTGTCACTACAATTTTGATAAACACATTTGGGCCTAACCTTTGTTTTACAGAAAACCAAAATGACATGGGTTTACCCACTCTATCCTTTATAGAGCTATTATTTTTAAAAATCTATTTGTGGGTCAATAACCAGCAAATTGTGTGAAAAACAGGTTTTCTCCGCTAGATGTCACAACTGAACTATGTGCAGATACCACATGTGAACAGCACAAATAATCCCTCTACTGGACAACGACGATAATACAGTGTCAGGGCTAGGATTAAAACGTAATTCCAATACGTAAGTGAAGTGAACCATAAATTCGTATAAAGAATTCGTTCCTTATTTCTGTTGTGGCTTATTTATGAAAAATGGTTTATTATTGTGTTCACATATTGCTGCTGTATGCTGTCAAGCTGCTGTATGAAGGGTTTGAACTAGGCTAGGCCATGTGTGAGACATCAGAATCAACCTGAACAATTCAATTCATTAGTTATTTAATGCTACATATGCTTGTAAAAAGTTAATATACCCTTTCACACAGGTTGCCCCACGTTACATACAGGGGAAAACTGTAATACATAAAGGATGGACAAAACCTATTTTAAATCCAAATGTGGACACAAAGATTAACAATGACATTTTAATAATACTTACTGAACCATCACTAAAATTCATGCTATAAGCTATATTGATTCTATATTGGTGTATCTGCTGTCTGTAGAATGCAGGGGTTTTTTTTTTTACTCCTTTCAAATGACAGGACTTGAAAAAAGAGCCTTAGAAAAGCTGTTGATTAGTCCGGACCTCCTGTTTCACTGCACTGGGCTAAAAATATAAGGTAACAAACAGGATCATTTCTATAGTTTTTCCTCATTATGGGAAATACATTTAAAAAAAGTGGAGAAAAAAAAAAGTTTTCAGTTCACAAATCAGTGAGATTCAATGGGAATGGCAATAAGATGTTGTTTGATGGACGAAACTAATTTGCATCAAAACAACCACCACCACAACAACAAAAAACACTTAAGGTATTATGAAACCACAAACAGAAATCACAGTTCCTCAAAACTGCTTTCTCTGAAATTAAAGATGTTAGTCCACATGTTTTTTCTGTTTA
>JAUYWG010000075.1:1016908-1029468 GCA_034779775.1 Enteromius afrohamiltoni | reverse complement strand
TGACGTCCCAATTCACGATTGGCTGATTCAACACACTATTCAGAGCCATCACGCTGAGGGCGTTCCCATAGCGTCTCATCGACGCAGCTCGAGTTCCTGAAAAGGAACTATAATTTTGCAAGCATCATGCAAAATTACTAATGTTCGCTACTTTCGAACATTTTGAAACAAATCTAAATTAAAATTAAAAAAAAAAAACGTTAAACATTTTAATAAACGTTACAAACATCAAAATAAAAAGGTAAAGTTCCATTTTATTATTTGGAAACGTTACAATTGAATATTATTTTCCGGCTTCTCAGAATGTTCGGGAAAGGTTATGAACAAACGTTCTTTCCGTATAGTGTGAATAGAATGTTTGTTTTTGAATTTTTCATAATGTTAAATTTTAGCACCATATTTATTTATTTATACATTATTCATGGAATGTTTTTTTTTTTCTGAAATGGTTCAGTTGGACAGTAGTCTAATATTTAAAAACAAATGTTCGAAATAAAAATGTAGCTAAAATTTCTGTTCTGTTTTTTAAAACCCAAGGGGGAAAATGCCAGGCGTGGACCAAGCAGTGTGAGAGGCCCCCATTCATAACTAAACTAACTTTTTAGCCTGGTGCACTAAGAATATAAGCGAGAGAATGTTATCATTGCAAAGTGGTCAAGCTAATGTCTTGTGTTTATTTCACAAGATGTCAAAGCTGTTCCTCAGATTGTGTGTTTCCGATTCAAATGGTTAGTGTATGAGGAGGCTGCTATGTGCGCTGTGATCTATAGGCTTTACCTTCAATTTTGATTTATTTTGAATTATTTTCTTATTGGCTGCATATATGTCGTGGATACACCCCTAAAATGCATACTGCAGTCCCTTTTGTCTGTCTCTCTCTGTTACCAAGCGGATGGGACACAGAAGTTGCAATACAATGAAGTTTATTAACTAAGAGTTCAAACAGAAGCAGGAGAGAAGTGACAGGTGAGTAATAAGGACATAGATACAACTGGAGCACAAAATCGGATAAAAGACGGCTAGTATCTTTGTTGCAGGTTTGATGGAGATGGAGACACTTACACACAGACTGAGACAAAGCCACAACGCAGACCACAACCACACACCACAGACACTGGAGAGACGAAGAGGGACTTCCTTGGAAGTTGGGTAGACACAGAGGATCGAGGAGCATACGAGGAGAGGTTAGGTAAGTTCAACAGGTAAGTATAATGGTATCCACTGAGATAGCTTGAGTCCACTTTTCTGGAATGAGCTTAGACAAAGTTTGCAGTGTGGTGTATGGATTTATGTGGTGCTTGATTGGTGCTGTGATTCAGATCAGGAGCTGATGATTAGAATTCGGGTGACTCTGAACATTGTTAGGGTGGAGCCTGGCGTGGATGTAACACTCTCAGATATCTTACCTGTTCACCAGAAATTACAAATTATCTCCTTGGGAATGTCTGACACCAATGCATACATACTGTAATAGACGTGCCAGGCGCGATAGCTTGACAGGCATAACAAAAGTAACTAAGGAGTGCAGGGCTTAAAACAGGAAAAGTTCCATTTGATCATTTTATTGCTAAAATTGAAAGTTCTCAGAAATTTGGCTAATGTTTTTGAAAGGTTCTCTCTAAGTTATGAACAAATGTTCCTCTGGGAATATTAACAGAATGCCTATTCAAAGTTATCAAAGTTATCTATTATTTATAATTGTACTTCGATCACAAAACTCTTTTTCTGAAACAGTAACATTATTTTTAAATGTTCTTTGAATGTTTAAAAAAAAAAGTTTTTTTAAAAAGTAAAAATGTTGTAGTAAAACGTAAATTTGATAGGGAGCATTCCATTTTACCATTCTACAAACATTAATGTTGCTTTTGAATATTCTCTGCAACCATCTGATACTATTAAGTATTGAAGTTTAAAAAAATTACATTAACTATGTTTCAGAAAATGTTCCATGAACAATGCATAATTGCACAATATTTTTGTGCTGTCTACTGAATCTGTTTATTAATGTCATGAGTGGCACTGGAGTTGTCCTCAAAAGCCGCTAGAGGGCACTCCAGCTCGGACTATGTTCTGTGTTTTTCTATCCCTCCGTTCTGTGTTTAGGACTTGCATTATGAAGTGTCTCCTGCTGTCTTCATGCCAACCCTGTTTGTCTCCACCCCGCTTGTGTGTTGTCATGCATACAGATTAGTTCATCCCCCTCGTTACCTCGTTATGTGTTGTATATAAAGGACCTGTCTGTGTGTTTACATTTGCTGTTCATTGCGTCTTCCCCTTTGTAAGCCCTCCGTGTTTCCCTGTGCTTCCTTTGCTCTTGTATTTCTGTTGTTGACCTAGCCTGCTCTCGGACTCACACTCTAGCCTTGCCCCCTGAACACTGTTCGCCGTTTACCCGACTATTGCGATTTTATTGGATTATTCTATTGTCTTTGCCTTTGGTGTCTCTGTTCGATAATAGACATTAATAGACATCGACCCTGCCTGTGATTACCCTGTGTGTGTTACATAAAGAGGTTTGCATTTAGATCCGCACGTCTCAGTCTCTGTCGTGACAATTAACATTAGACAAAAAATTGAGAGATGCTAGCCAGACGTTTTGAGAATGATTCCTGTTATCTGGAAGAGAACATTCAAAATTACTTTTCAAAATGATTAAATGGAATATTCCCTTAATATTTTTGTCTAACATTCACCAAGAAAAACATTTTTAAAACTGGATATTTGAATGTTTAGAACATTCAGAAAAAAAAAATGTATTGCTTCATAGAAATGTTATGAAAATATATATATTTTAGTTAGGATGGGGCACAACACAAAGAACATCAAGATACAGTAATCCATACTAGTCTATTCTCATGAAAGTTGTTCTCAGAAGAGTCTTCCAGACCAATTGTAATCTAAAATCTCTTAATCTGTTGAGAAACACGTATAAAGAAGCCTACAGTTCACCTTGAGTAATCAGGAAATAATCAGGAAAAAGCAGTTTCTCTAAATGATACATGAACCTTTTATAAAATTGATACTAACGCTTGATTATGTAAGTGTGAAAAGTTTTCCCAACACCAAACACTTACATAACAGGCTACGTTACTACATCTGCCCACAAACAACAACACTGCACTTGTGGGCTTTTTACTAGCTGTTTTTTTTTTTTGGCTGAGCCACTTTTTCCGACCCAGAACTGCCTTTACTGCAAAGAAATTGAATACAGGGTGTCGTAAGAACATGTCATGGGTTGATGTGTTTCACTAAAATATATGGGAGAAACCTGCAAAGAACAGACATGCAGCAGAAGAAGACATAGATATATAAAGAGATAATGATGGAAAGTGAAAGACCATCATGTAATTCGAGAAATTAATTTGTTAACTTGTGTTTGTTCAGAAGCATTTAACATTTAAGTTGCAAAATTTAATACATAAAGACCCGAAAACTAATTTTTACATATACAATATTACATGAAACACTGTAATAAGACATGGAGAGCTAAAAAAACAAAATTATGAACTCAAAACTAAAACTAAAAAATTTTATAAAAATGTATAGTTTTTATTAGGTTTTATTTTCATCTTTGTTTTATTTTATTTTTTTTTCAATTATACCCAAAATAAATAAGGTAATTTAATTAGTTTTTTTAAGATTATTTGAATTTTTATTTGAAGTTTTTATTTTATTATTCTTTTTTTTTTCCATTTCAAGTAATGCAATTTTTATTGCTTCAGTTCACTATAATAACTCTGAAATTGGACCAAAACCATCATCACAGCATGAGCAGACTTTGGCGAGTTCTACTCCAGCCATCCACGACACCACCACCGCCATCACAGACACCCACAGCTGTACCGGATCCACCCGCCAATGCCACCACTCCTTCACTTCTGCCTTCACCTTATTCTGGCTCAGCAGAGGAGCGCAAGCGATTCCTGCTGCAGTCCTCCATCAGGTTCAATATGCAACCTTCCTTGTATCCTAATGATCAATCAGAAATCCCCTACATTATTTGTTTTCAGGAGTTGCGTTGCAGTGGGCGGAAACGCTGTGGAATCAGGTAGGTCCCGCAGTGTTATCACAACAACTATTCATCACCCATTTTAAAGAGGTGTTCAACTGCACTGATGGAGCGGGGGAAGAGCTCTGTGATCTGTATCAAGGTACCATGCTTACTGAGGAATATTCTTTAAAATTTTGTATGTTGGCAGCAGAAAGAAGTTGGAATGAGCGATCTCTCTTCACCACCTACCGCCAGGGATTGAAACCCAACCTGGAAAATTGGCCTGGAAAATTTAATTCAACATTCAGAATGCTGTTCCTCATGCGTCCTGTCATGACTCCAACATAACACAAGCACTGCAGCTATGATTTCATGCCGACCGGAAATCACATGCCCTCCAGAACCAAGCACTGAACCCATGCAGATTGTTCCTCTGGAACGCCAGCATCAACTGACCTTTCGACACTCGATGCTGGCGTCGACCCACCATCGACTTGGTCTTTGTCTGTACTGTGGCAGCAGTGGACATTTTATCAGAAAAAGTCCTCGTCGACCTCCATGACCAGTGAGTGACCCCGGTCACCCACAGAGCTCGGACATACACATTCTTGCATGCACACTCCGAAGGAGAGTGCGCGCTTCTTCTACCTCAAGAACAAAGGAGACATGGGTGCAACACCCGTATAGGAAATCTGCATTGCACGCTCACTAAGAAATCAATATGTGTCATGTATTGCACTCACGTATTCTGGGTTGTTTTCTTTTATTATCATTATGATTTCTGAATTGGAAGACGTTTTTTTAATAGGCATGCTTGGTATTAAAGGATAGATTTTAATGTGTTGAATCGCTTTCTAATCGATATCTGTAATCAGAAAGAAGTCATTAAACTTTATTAAAGTTAGATATCAAACTTTTGTCACCCCCTCTTCTGAACTGTGTTGAGTACATGTTAATAAATTCAGAATGACAGGGAAGGGACCGCACACAACGCTCACAGAGCGTTCTTCACACTTCGTGGGAGGGATGAAATCCCACAGATTAAAACATGTTGCACAGTTCAAAACAGCAGCGCGAAAACTGCAGTTGAATGACTTTGAGCTCATTTGCATAGACTAACCCTAGAGCTAATTAGAAGGAAAATTTTAAATGTAAGGTTATTTCCCAAAATTGATTAATTAATTAATTTGTTAATTTTTTAATGAACTGTGATTAGATCAGCCCAGCGGAAGTGAACTGCGACACTGGCAACCATGAACTACTAGCCATTAAGCTGGCCCTGGAAGAGTGGCGACACTGGCTGGATTTGGCTGCACACCTATTTTCTGTACTCACTGACCATAAAAACTTGCAATACCTCAGAGATGCCAAAAGGTTAAATCCCTGCCAGGCTCGATGGGCCTTACTCTTCACCCGTCTCCCATTCACCATATCCTACCATTCATGCTCTATGCGCTGATGCGCAGAGATGGCAAGGGATGTGAGAAGGTACGTGAGGGGGTGCCTTCAATTATTAATAATGTCTTTGAAATTGACATTTTGTTTGTAATCAAATTATTATACCTTTTTATTTAAGTTAATTTCATCAAAGTAGCAAGCTAAGTAGTATGTAGTGATAAGTACTAAGTAGTGATTGAACTCGAGAGTCATGACTTTGATTGTTCAGTTCACTAGTAAAACCAGATAAAAAAAGCCTTTCATTTTCGAACTTACATAGCTTTTTAAAAACTTGTTGTTAGTTTAAAACTAACCCGTTTTATTTTAGCTATAGCTACCAAGGCAACATTTATATTAAAAATGAATATATAAAAACATGCAACCCATAGAATTTATAAATGGCAGTGCACATTTTTACATTAAAAAAAGGATATTTCCTAAATGAGTTTACCCTAGTTAGAAATGTATTCTGAAAAAGTTTTGAAATAGGATGATTATGTAATTAAGAATCATTAATGCCACATTCAAAATAATCAAAAGGTTTAAATATCATTAATTTTCATTTCAAGTGTTCACACTTCCTCATATGAATTTGATAAGCGGGTTCGGCGTGCTGTCCAGGGAGCGGGCCGGGAGAACGGCGGGCTCGAACCCTACCGATTGGAACCCTAGCGAGGGTAAGGGCTCGGCGTCCGACTTGAACTCCGGCTGCCCCCCGGGGTGGAAGTTGTGTTTGAAGGGAGGAAGTAGGGGAGGAGGAGGGTTTGCAAAAGCGAATGAACCTCTGTGGAGGTGGTGGTTGCAAGGTCTCTGTGAAGATGGGATGAGAGTAGCTGGGGATTAACCTCTGCGGAGGTGGATATGAATGAACCTCTGTGAGGTAGCGATTGCTAAGTCTCTGCGGAGACGGGAGTAGGAAGCTTGGGATTGACCTCTGCGGAGGTGGGTGTAATGAACCTCTGTGGAGGTAGCAGTTGCTAGGTCTCTGTGGAGATGGGAAGGAGGTAGCTGAGAATTAACCTCTGCGAAGGTGGGTATGAATGAACCTCTGTGGAGGTAGCGGTTGCTGAGTCTCTGCGGAGACTGGAGTAGGAAGCTGGGGATTGTTGTTGATTGTTGAAATTTATGTTTTGACCTCACTATTCGGGGAACAGACACAGTCTTTATACACTGGAAAGTGCAAGTACTATAATTTAAACGATCAGAACAAAAGCCATCGTAACATTCATTTGAGAATGTACTTGCTAGTCAAATGGAGCATAGCGTCCTGGAGATGTTGTCCGACAGCAGTTCCGCTCTGACTCTGCTAGGATGCAGGCCATCAGCATGTAAAAACTAGGACGTTCCCAGAAAATATTCCAATCATTTACAAAGAGCAGTTTCGTTTCTCTACACCATGTCAATAACCATTCATTTAGAGTAAGAAGTCTACTGAACCTTTCGTGCCCATGTCGATACGTGGGAAGTGGTTTGACACGATGATTCTTGTTGCGGGCAACGTGTGGCGAACTGTCTTGATCAGGCTGCTGAAGTCCTTCTTCAGAACCTCCGTCTGCCGCAGCCTGGTGACTCACCATAAGAGGCTAGCTACTGTTCTTAAAGCACTACCCATTCAGTACCTGGAGCACTGGAAGACGTACGGAAGCCTTTCCTTAGGAGATCCCAGGATTACTACACATATGGACAGTATTTCAGTGCATATGGAATATTGGAGGTGATTGAACCCTCTTAAGATGGCAGAAGTCTGCCGGGAAACACAGGCTCTAGGTCTTAACCATGGAGTACACACATGGGACCCCAGCCACTGCCGGTTCTTAGGGATTCAAAGTGAGGGCCTGGCACCAGATGATCCACCACATCCGGCTGCCAAAGAGGATGGAGGATATCAACAAGGTCTACTACAGGAGGTTTCCAGGTCGACACGAAAGCTATAGAATCTAGCGAACGTGTTCGACCAGCCCGTAGCTCTACAGATGCCTCTACAGGATGATGCCACACTTCTTGTTGAGTGGGCCCGTAGCCTGAGGGGGCAGGGCACTCATTTTTGCAGAGAGTTACCTTGGTCAGGGAGTAAAACAACGTTGAATGAGAGTTCTCTGGAGAGGCAAACTGGTCTTCCTGAGCGGCTCTGAAACGGAGGATGGGGATGGAGTCTCCATTCACCAGGGAGTGTAGCTTGTGACAACTAGTCGGCTGGCTGGTTGCAGACACCTGGAATGTCAATGGCATGAAGCTAGGAGGAGTGGCGGGCGAGTTGCGACAGGAGCACAGACCACCTTGTTGGTTGACGTATGCAACGCTTGCTGTGTGTCTGTATGGACTAGCACGTGCCGTCTCTTGAGAGGGTAAGCTTTACCAACAGCAACTCTAGGCAGTTGATGTGCCAATGCAGATGGGGTTCCGTCCAAACCCCTGACTCTGCATGACTCATGCCAGGTGAACTGAATCACCAAGCCGAGTTGAATGGTCCGGAGGAGCTGTTGTGAAATTTCTTTCAGAGACCAGTAGACTCTTCTTATATTTTAAAGCAGAATTTTCTGTTTATTCAGGATAATTCTCTTCATGAGCTGCAGTCAACGAAGTCTTCGAAGTAGTCTATTCTAATGCTTGAATGCTTTAATATATATATATACACATTAACAAATAGGAGGAGTGCAGAGTTGAAAACAAATGACATGCAAATGCAGGATCTTTGAGTAAGACTTTCCCAGCCTTGATCTATTTCGCACACAAGTGTCATTCGGACGAAAAGGTGCTAAACAAAAGGAATAGCTGTATCTTGAGCTTAGACTTCACACTTAGCTTGGATAAGCTTGCCACATGTTTAGGAACTGCATAAAGACAAAAGGTTACTGTCTTCCTGTTCTTAGAATGTAAATGACAAAATACACGACTTTCAATTTATACTGCTATATGGGAAACTTGTGTTTAACCATTTCTAAATTTTTAATCCTACAGTTCCTCCTTTGAGTGTTCTAAGAAAAACTCTCATAAAATCCAAATTTATGCAATTAAAAGGTTTTGTGTTGATTGTCTGCCCTGCTAACACAGCTTCTCGATTCAGTCCTATGGGTAATAGTCTTTTCTGGTTGGTTGGAGTCATTTGTTGAATGAAACTCTTCATACTAACAGTTCTCCAAACCATGAAGAACCAGCTTCAGTCATTTGAAGTAGTTTTGTTGCAATCTTGATTATGTTGATGGTTGACTGAAGTTCTTTTGTGTGATTATCTGCGTTGTGTCCGTGACAGTTGGCTCAGCGATCTTCTGGTTCTTTAAAGTTCTTTGAATCTTTTAACACAGGTGTTGATGTGTATGGGTCTCGGAACAGCCGTCAAGGGTTATCTGCACAGATTAAGAAAGAAAACAAAAGATGACAGAGCAGTATTTGTTGCAAAAGAATCCAAACTATTGTTGTATCCTCTGCTCAAATCTGAGTCTAGGCTTATTGTTCCTTCTTTCTTTAGTTTTTAATTCCCCTGACACCTAAAGATACAGTGAGGTGAGGTTGTACTAATGAGATGCGGAAGGCCTATAGGGAGATCTTCACTGCAGAGTTGGCCCCCGAAAGCCTGGTGCTTTTCAGTTCTTCTCTAGGTTTCTCACTGATCTGTGTGTCCTATCCTATCCCTGCAGGTGGTGGAACAACTTTACAGTGTGAAACATGAGGTGAGGTTGTACTAATTAGATGGGGAAGGCCTATAGGGAGATCTTCACTGCAGAGTTGGCCCCTCGAAAGCCTAGTGCTTTTCAGTTCTTCTCTGGGCTTCTCACTGATCTGTGTGTCCTATCCTATCCTTGCAGGTGGTGGAACGACTTTACAGTGTGAAACATGAGTCCAAATTTTTCTTCCCTTACACAAAACTGCAGCTGCTGTAATTAACATCACTTGATGTGGTCCCTGCCACTTAGGCTCTAATGGTTTGTTTCTGAAAGACTTTATCATAACCCACTGTCCTGGGAAGATTGTGTGTCCACCTTCTGGTGGATTCTGCCAACATGACTGAACTCTTTTTCTGGAACTCTGTACTGCCTTTGTTAGGTTTTCACAGTAAATGATCAGAGTATCTGAGGCATCAATCGCACCTGGCATCTGCATTGGGTGTCCTGTAATGATCTCATGCAGACTTAGACCTATGGATCTGTTAGGTTACGCTCTCATGCTACATAGTACCGCTGGCAACATTTCGACCCATGGTACTCCTTCCTGATGCATTTTGCTTAGCCTGGTTTTGATTGATCGGTTTGCAGGTTCAACATGTCCTGACACTTGTGGCCTGTAGGGGCAGTGTAGGTTCCATTTAACTTAGACACTTCCTTGACTATCTGTCCTGTGAAGTGGCTACCTTGATCTGAGTCAATGAAATCTGGCAATCCCCATCTGGGAATGAAATCAGTGACAAGACATTTTGCAGTATGTGCCGCTGTGGCACATCCTGTTGGATAAGGAGGCGCTGGAGTATGTGTTGCTGTTGTAGCTGCTGCTGGTACATCATTATTTTTTTGACATGTAACAAATCTTTTGACTGTTTCAGTAGCTACATTTCTGAATTTTGGATTGCACCATTGATTTAAAAACCAGTGCTCTCTTCAAATCATTGAAAGCTTTGAGGTGAATTTCTTCCATACAAATTGTATCAGAATCTTTAACCTGACCTTTTAATAAATCATAGAGTGGCTAAGCTATCGAGGCATAGTCTTCAATCCAAGGTCTAAAATAACCTGCTGTTCCTAAAAATGATTGTGTCTTAATGGTCGTAGGTGGAGGTATCTTTTTGACTGATTCAGCTTGATCTTGTGTAATGGATCTCCTATTTCCAAACCATTTGTTTGACCCAGAAATGTGATTTGATTTTTTACAATTTGAGGTTTTTGAAAGCTACATTTGTGTCCTTGTTTATGCAAATAGTCCAACAACGCTGCCAATTCAGTTTTATGTACCTCATAGTCTGTTGTGGCAAACAAAATATCATTGATATATTGAATCATAGTGACAGGACATTCTGGGTCACACAAATCACATCTGAGAGCCTAGTTATATTTTGTTGGAGATATATAGAGGCCCTGAGGTAATCTCCACCATTGGTATAGCTTATAATCAACTGCTAAAGCTAACCATGGCTGGCTGTCAGAGTGCAAGAGTATAGAATCCATTACAATCAGAATCAGAATTAAATGTGTCACATACACAATCATACAGGGTACAATATGCAGTGAAATGTTTTTGTGCGACCACAGAGTCGCGACAGCAGCCATTTGTCGGTGCCATCATAGAAAAGAAGGAATAGGATACATTAGGTGATGAGGGTAAAAAATTCCCTCCCAGACTGTCCAGTGTACACTGGGCAGTGTGCGATCAGGGGTAAAAAATACTTAAGCAAAAGCACATGAAACATATAATCACAAGACATAAATAACATTGCAACATTTGAGGGTACAGGGGATGTGGAAATGTCCAACGTAGGCAAACAACTTCTGATTCCTGCAGCTAGAGAGCACTGGTCACAGAACTACCCATACTGAAGGGAATAACACACAAAGACGTTGGGTGGGGTGAAGGTAAAAGTCAATCTGTAGCTGTTATGTGTGTGCATGTTGGTGTGTAAGCCTGTAACAGTCTGTACAGTCTGCGCCAGGTGACCTTGGAGGGGGGAGGGGTAGAATTCCAGAGCGTCCCGTTATCTTGGTCTTCGGGGAGTTTGTTATGACTCCCAGCAACAGCCTTGAAGTGCAGTAGCTGGAAGGAAGAGAGAGCCGAAATAGAAAATGGTATTTTTACCAGGTTTGGATCAATATCTGCCAATTTCACAGATTTTTAATGTCCATCACTGGTCTTCAGGTCTGTCCAAATCCCGTTGCATAGTTGCTAGTTTCACCAAGATGTTATCCAACTTTGGGTCAAGAACCATAGACTGTGTACTAACAGCTCTCGTCACCGCTATTTCCCAGCTAGCCATTCTCTTTTGGTTGAGACTGACTGCTTTTAAAATTTGTCGATATCCAAGGGCTCCACCTTATCCAATCAACAAGGATCCCTGTTATCAGAGTTCCGAATAGGTAGATATCTTAAACATCCTCCATAGACAGTGTGGCCAGGCACACGATGTGCCACTTCTCCCACCCGTCCATCATGTAGCCAGCAGCAAACGTCCCAGCAGGACAGGTAGGTTCCCAAGAACCCACACTTCTCGTTGAGAAGATTGTGTCAATTGCATTCAGAGACCAGTTGATCAAATCCATATTACTTTTGTTTCAAGATCAAGGCAAGGAGAGTCTCTGAAGTATTCACAAGACAAACAAGAGAAGCAAGCAGGAGAGATAAGGGAGGGAGAGCAGATGCGACCCCCTTCGTCAAGAGCCAAGAGGGAAAAAGACATATCAATTACTGAAAAAACCTTACAATCTAATGGTAAGCCATTTCAAATGGTAGATGGATATGCCACTAGGGGTGTGGTTTTTTTCAATATGTCTATTGGCTACTATGTAGTCTATTGTAAATCTCCATGTTCCATTAGCTTTCTTGATGGGCCATATAGGTGAATTACAGGGACTGTTGGTTTTTACTAACACTCCTTGCTTCAGCAATTTTTCCACAATAGGTTTGACTTCCTGAATAGCTTCCTTGCTAATTGTATATTGTTTGGTAACAGGAGGAGGGGTTCCTGTTAATTTAACTGGTTCTACACTTGTGAGAAACCCGCAATTATCCTTATTAACCCAAATTGGATGATTCTGTAAGCGTATTCAGGGGTGATAATATTACTGGTAGAAACTTGTGCTGAAGCAATTTTTATGCTAGCAGATTCTGAGGACGTGTCTAAAGTTTGATGTACTTGCCTCAGAAGATTCATGCCTAGAATTGCACCTGTATTTAATGGAGCACATAACAATTTAGAAGTCAAAGATTTTGGGCCTGATTGTATCTCTATGGGTGAAGTTTCATACAAAACAGAATCTCCACCTACTACACCAGTTGTAACATCCACACCAGGCTCTACACCAGGCTCCACCTCCACTGGCACTCAGAGATCACTATCCCCGGAGTTCTAATTAGCATCACCTGGTCTGCTCACCTGCATCACATCATCCTGTCCCTTTATATGCACACACCACACCTCAGTCGACGTCCAAGC
>JAUYWG010000075.1:992841-1004692 GCA_034779775.1 Enteromius afrohamiltoni | reverse complement strand
TAGTCATATTGGTGGCACAGAGGGGCCCCCAAATAAAATTCTGCTTAGGGCCCCCTGAAGGCTTGGGCTGGCCCTGGATAGAACCATCACTTCTACCACAAAAAAAAAAACAATCAAAAATATATTCCTGAGCATATCCAACAGCGCAGAATGGCTTGAGGTAACAGAGACTACGGACTCTCTCTTTTTCAGCACTTTAGATACAGTTGCTCCTTTATGCTTGAAGATCAAAGAAAACAGTATAATGAGCACACTCACACTAAAGAGAGCAGCCTGGAAAATGGAGCACAGCTGGAGGAAAACCAATCAAGAGGTATTTAGTTTAGCTTGACAAAAAATAGCCTATCCTACACAAAAGCATTAATAGTATGTGTGAGGATTTCCAGTCAGGATTTAGACCGCATCATAGTACTGAGACTGCTCTAATTAGTTACAAATGACCTGCTTCTATCATCTGATCGTGGTTGTATCTCATTATTAGTGCTATTGGATCTCAGCACTGCATTTGACACTATTGACCACAACATTCTCTTGAATAGACTAGAAAACTCTATTGGCATTAGTGGAAGTGCATTAGCATGGTTCAAATTATACTTATAAGCTGCAATAAACATTTTAGCTATTTACACTGGCATGTCACAAATCTGTAGTTACATCAGCTACAGCTATGTCTTTCCAGCTACAGGTATGTCTCCTCCTCGCAATGCGAAATTAACATGTGTATTCTTTGCAACTGTCAATTAAAGTTACTGCTTTCAAAATTTATGAGGACACTATAATCTGCTCATACAAAAAAAAAAAGAAAAAAACACAGTAATTTTGTATTTTGCATCGAAAACATATATAAACATGCTGTTGCACCTCTGATACATTTTAAGGCTTATTCAGCTGTTTATATAAGCTCAGGATAATTTGAAATCACGAGTTTAAAGTTTGTTGATCACACGCCTTCAGTGAAGTTAACTTTGCTGCTGTCAGTGTTTAATTCACACGAACAGACCATCATGCAAAGAACACACAATCAGGATACACACGTACACTTCACAAGATATCAACTACATTCAAATAAGTCTGTGTATTTAAATGTTTAGATTAGATTAAATTAGATTAGATTTAACTTTTTTGTCATTACACATGTACAAGTACAAGGCAACGAAATGCAGTTTAGGTCTAACCAGGAGTGCAATAAGCAGCAAGTGCAGGATAAAGGTATAAGTTATAAGTGCACGCAAGGTGATATGTACAATGATGGGGAAAACTATGACTATAAGTTAAAAGTGAGTGTACTAAAAACATAATATACAGATTATTGACTATAGGAATTTACAGATGGATGAGTATAAACAGTAATATACAGGATATGAAAACAAATTTACAAGAGTGTATGTACAATAAGTATGTATGTACATTTATAAATCGATATATACAGTGTAGTGCAATGAATAGTGAATAGTGCAGTGTTTATAGGGAGAGAGTCATGGGGTAAGAGGAGGGGTCAAAGAATCAGCACTGAACTCTGCCCCCTGCTGAGACAGCTCTTGGAAAAAAGCTGTTCTTCATTCGACTGGTTCTAGTCCGGGTCAGTCTGAAGCGTCTGCCTGAAGGCAGGAAAGAAAACAGTCTGTGGGCAGGGTGAGAGGAGTTCTTAAGAACAATGCATGCTCGACACAGACAGTGTTTCTTCTGTATGTCCTCAACAGTTGGAAGCGGAGTCCCTGTGATGCACTGGGCAGTTTTCACCACCCACTGCAGTGCCTTGCGCTCAGCAACAGAGCAGTATTGTGTCTATATTGTGCAGCAATAGAAGTTCACCAGGATTGCTGAGGGCAGCTGGATATTCTTTAGTTTCCTCAAGAAGAAAAGACGCTGGTGAGCCTTCTTGACCAGGTAAGAGGTGTTGGTGGTCCAGGTTAGGTCCTCTGAGATGTGGGTCCCCAGGAACTTGAAAGATGAAACAGGATCAACAGCCATGCCATTGATGTTGAAAGATTTTGTATTCCCTAGACGAAATCAACATCTGTCATGTTGTCAACATCTGATGTTGTTACATTGTTACAACTGCACTATTCAAATGTCCATACAATGAAACAATGATTATTGTGTCCTGATAGCATCTTTGTTTGATTGCCCTTTGATGTCAGGGTATAAGAACTGGTCACACAAACCTCACTTGGGGTTAAAACTTTCAGGAGACGGCTATGCTACACTACTACGACTTTCTTGAATAAACTCCTTTTCCCTGAACTCAGATCAAGCTTACTTATTTTATGTATTAGAGAAATCTAATACATATGGCGAGCCATTGAATCAACCAACGACAGAGAAATCTAACAATGTGAAGGGTAGTGAAGCAGATGTGGCCTGACCTGACATGCTGTGGTCTGTTGGTCAGAAAGTCCATAACCCAGTTACACAGTAAGATGTTAATGCCTAAGTCTCTGAGTTTGGCAATTAGCTTGGAGGGTATGACAGTGTTGAATGCTGAGCTGAAGCGAGCGTGTTCTTATCGTCCAGGTGTGCGAGTACAGAGTGCAGCGCTATGGAGACTGTATCCTCTGTGCTTCTATTGTCCTTGGTAGGCAAAATGATTTGGGTCCAGAGTAGGTGGGAAAGAGTCCTTCATATGTAACAAGACTAACTAATGGTGATGGGTGTGAGTGCTACAGGGCAGTAGTCATTTAGGCTTGATGGGCTAGAGTGTTTTGGAACTGGAACGATGGAGGTGGATTTGAGGCATGTTGGCACAACTGCTTGGGCAAGAGACATGTTGAGAATGTCTGTGAATACCCCAGCAAGCTGCTCAGCACATGCTTTAAGTACGCGCACAGGGATGGCATCTGCTGTTCCAGCAGCCTTGCGCTGATCCGGCTCAGGTGAGTATGAGGGGTGAGTGGTCGGTTGAGGAAGTGATGTTGTTCACAGTTTCTGTATTGTCTCTATCAAAGCAAGCATAAAAGACATTAAGCTCATTCAGGTAGCCAACATTAGGGGTTGATTGGTTTGTAATCACTGACAGCCTGGATGCCCTGCCACAAGTTTCGAGGGTAAGAGTTGGAAAAATGCTCCTCTAGCTTTAATTTGTAACAGTACGTGGCCTTTTTGATGCCCATCTTCAGATTTGCCCAAGAAGTGCTGTAAGCATGTGCATTACCTCATCTGAAGGCAGTGTTGTGTAAAAGATCCTCTTTTGGTTATTAAAATTGTAATCATTGTCATATCATTGTCTATAGGATATATCTCTAAAACCTTCAAATTAAGTCTTTATTAAGCCTTGCATTAAAAACCACAACTTGAACCCAAAAATCTAGGTAATTACAGACAGATTAGAGCTGAAGATCTATGCCCGAACCCGATGGGAACCGACGGGTTCTGGCGGGCTCGGGCTTAATTAATATAATTTTACACGGGCTCGGGGCCAGGCTCGGGCTTGCGCCGTAAATGAGCGGTCATGTGGTGCATTTTGATTAGCGTGAGAAAAATGTGAAAATGAATGCTGAGGAGGTTAAACAGAGGCTTGCCACTGGCGATTTGGTTTTACGTTTTGGTTGCACCAGCAACTAAAGCAAAATCTGCAGTGTGGGAAAGTTTAGCCTGTTGCCGGCCAGTAGCAGCAGCAGTGAAAGGGTGTTCAGTGCTACTGGACATAATTTTCCTCCACAAAAATATGTAGCCTAATCATGGTGTTTTTTTCAAATAATAACTAAATATTAATTAAGTCTTAAATGCATAATGTAGACAGGCTACATTACCCAGGGTACAGGGTACATTAGGGTAGGCTAATGTTGGCATTATTCTTTTATTAAATTTCAACTGCCGTTCACCGTCGCGTTGAGGGCAGATTGTGGAGGGAAGTGGCGAAGCAAATCCTGCGGAGCCTTTATAATAATTTTGTTATTGCCAAATACACATCTTAATTTTGAATTTATCTGAATTTCAAGATAAAGATAATAGTCAAGAAATACTTATTTTTATGGGACTATTGTTTGCCTATTTATAGGGTAAGTGTATGCCAGGACTTATTTAGAGTTATGATGTTACAGAGGGCTTTTTATTTTTTGTTCCAACTTCCAAGTTGCCTGTGAAACTTATACATTAGTCATAAATAAATTGTTAAAACATGTATAAATGACTCATTCTTGACAAGGCAAGCTTTGTGCTTGTGCACATTTGAATAATGTCAGGCTGTAAGCGGGTTCAGGCTTTTAAAAGGCTGTCAATCAAAATGTACTTGTCGGGCTCAGGCCGAAATCTGTCGGGCTCGAGCCCTGTCGGGCCTAACTTTTAAGGCCCGATTACAGCTCTAAGACAGATCTCAAATCTCCCTTTTCTGTCAAAGATACTAAAAAAGGTAGTGTCCTCACAATTATATTCCTATCTCTTTATTAGTGGGATTAGTGCCTTAGCATGCTTCAAATTGTACTTATCTGACAGCCATCAGTTCATAGCAGTGAATTAAGAGGTATGATATCAATCACAAGTCTGCTAAACTCAGAAAAAAACAACAGGATCTAAAAAACCCACATGTAATAAACTAGAAGACTGTCTAACACTCGACTGCTGCTCTGTTAATTTTTCTTAATCAGTTAGGAACCTAGGTGAGCTGTTTGATAGCAATCTTTCATTTGAAAGCCATATTTCCAGCATGCAAAACTGTGTTTTTCCATATCAAAAACATCAAAACTGCAACCAAAGCTCTTAGTGTCAAATGCAGAAATGCTAATTAATGCATTTATGATCTCAACATTAGACTATTGTAATGCTTTATTGGGTGGTTGCTCTGCATGCTTGATCTACAAGCTACAGTTGGTCAACAATGCAGCAGCTAGCTTGCAGCTCCATACTAGAACTAGGAAGTATGACCATATTAGCCCAGATCTTTCATCACTACGCTGGCTCCCTATCAAACATTGTTAGGTTTTAAAACCGTGTTAATTATTTCTAAAGCCCTGAATAGCTTAGTTCCTCAGTACTTGAGCGAGCTCTTATTATATTATAGTCCTCCATGTCCGCTGCATTCTCAAAACTCTGGCTGTTTGATAATACCTAGAATATGAAAATTGACTGTGGGTGAGTTTAAATTTAGATTAAAGACACACCTCTTTAACCTGGCTTACACATGACACACTAATACGCTTCTATTATTTGAATCTGTTAAGGGAGTGTTAGGCAGCACTAATAATATAAACTGGAACTGGGAACACTTCCATAACACACAATATACTTGTTACATTGTAAGAAAAATGGCATCAATGCCATCTTTCTTATTGTGTTCCTTAATACAGTGATGTTCAAACTGTGGGTCGCGACTGCAGCTATATTAACGTGACGGTGAATCAAAACCAGAACGATAATGAGCAAACAACTCTTTAGAAACTATTCTGTTTTTCAAATGATTCAAGTTAAAACACATAAGCTGAAACAGAGTCTGAATCAGCATTAATTGAAGGATTCACTGAATAGCAGTCTGACGTACAACATTCAAGACTGCAGCCTGATACGTCTTCAGATCAAACCAGATCCAAAAAGGAGCAACACAGAAAATATGATCAGTCCTACCTCGATCTTGGTTTTATTGCCGGCAGAGGCCCAGAGGGTGAGGAAGTCCTGCAATGTTTTTTATGCTTAGAAAAGCTTGCAAGTGTTAACATGAAACACAAGAATTTTCCCGTTGTCGGAGGAAAGACATTTTTGTTTTCTATTATTATTACTATGCATATATTAAACATTTAATGTTTAGTCAATATGTATCACAAGATAATTTCTAGATTAGATATGTTGTGTTCTAAGAAGCAGGAACACCCTTCTCACTAATGAATTTCCTTTGCTTTCTTTTAAGCTTTTCAGTTCTTAAAATGTATATATTTGTAAATAAGTGTTCAGTAACTCACTTTGTAACTCAGTTATTCCTCTTACAATCTTAGCATCTTAACACAACTGTGTTTCTCATTAGCCTTTTAGTATTGCAATCTATATTTCATTCTTATGAAACAAAATAAAAACTCTGTAAATTAGGGGGTTTTTTTTACCCATTTTTCCATATTAAAATATTATGGTGGGTCTTGAGATTGACTTACTTGCCTAGGTGGGTCCCGGAATGAAAAAGTTTGGGAACTTTTTACCTGCCTTAAAACATATCCAGACCAAATAGTGTATCAGCACTAGGGTGGGAATCTTCAGGCACTTCACGATGCGATCTGATTCTGGGAGTCACGATCTGATTCTACATTTTTTCCACCAATTAACTCTTCTGCTCAAATGCATCCTTACCACGTTACAACTTAACCAACAATGGAGATTCTTTATGCTTTTTTTATAGTTGAGATATCTGTGTCAGTTTAGTCTGTGACTAGCATAAGCCTTTTCTGTAAAATCAGGAGAATATCACGTTCTTATTTAATACTAGTGCATTACTACATTTTCATATACAATTGACCTTTTTATCTTTATATAAGCATG
This sequence comes from Enteromius afrohamiltoni, assembly GCA_034779775.1. Lineage (NCBI taxonomy): Eukaryota > Metazoa > Chordata > Actinopteri > Cypriniformes > Cyprinidae > Enteromius > Enteromius afrohamiltoni. The sequence continues at coordinate 998,236 of JAUYWG010000075.1, read as the reverse complement.
CTAATGCAAGTGCATTTAACCGTAGCGATGACCAGTCACTTCAGGACAAACACACACAAAGCACTGTATTCCAAACTGTATTAATAAAAGCATAAATAAAATAAAAGCATGGCGATGTTAAGCAATGTGCATGTGTCTCAGTGCAATTTCTATGTAATGAAGCCTGAAGCGTCTCGAGCGTCCACACGTGGGAAAACAAACTTTGCTCAGAATCGATTCTAAAATATTCTGAGTCGATTCCCAATCATTGAAGAGAGAATCGTAATGCGTCGGAGAATCTATTTTTTCTTCCACCCCTAATCAGCACAAAGAGATGATGTCTAAAACCCTGATCGTCAGCAGAGACCAGGACACCTAAATGAGCCCCAGAGACAGAACCCAAATGAAAACCTTGAATTAAATTATCTTGATAATAAAAATATAATACAATTAGAGTTAGGGTTAGTTAACTCTGCAGGACACTGGCCCCTCCAGTACCAAAGTTGCCCAGCCCTGCTATACACCATGTCTGTTCCCCAAAATAGAAGATACAAAAGACGTCCAAACCAACGGAGTAACAATTTAACTGATGTTAAACAAATAAAACATTTATCTACAGTACTACATAGAAACAAATGACAAAGCTTGGCTCACTGAATATCAGGTCCCTTTCTACTATTCTATTTTTGTAAATGATATGATCATAACCTAGATATGCTCTGTTTGACAGAAACCTGACTAAAATCAGATAATTACATTATTTTAAATTTGTCTATCCCCCAAGATTACTGCTATAAACATGAGCCGCGTCCAAAAAGTAAAGGAGTCGGCGTTGCTACAATTTTTAGCAATATTTTCAGTATTTTATGTTTCTCCCAAGGTTTTTTTTTTCCTCTATTCTGTCATCGATGGAGTTTTTGTTGCTTGCTGCTGGTGCCTTTGGCTTGCTTAGCTGTGACACTTAATTTCCAGCAATATTGTCGACTCGATTGCACAGATACAATTTAAACTGAACTAAGCTGGATGATAACTGAATTTAATAATTAAATGCAAATTTGACAATTTGTATTGTTAATAGCACTATATTAATAAAGGTGACTTGGCTTGATATATATTACACACGAGTAGGTTCAAATTTAAATTTGAACACGTCATTTTTGTTTGGCAGAATTCATTACATTAGTGTGTTAAATTGACAGCCCAAAAATAAACACCTCAATAGGCCTGTATGTTTTGACTATGCATGAGAGAGAAAAATACCATGGCATCACTGTGCTCACTCACCTTTGTCATGGTGGTGCCAGCCTCCGGTGTAGTAATCGTGCAACACCTGAGGAGAGGTCCAGGTGTCCAGAAGGTAGTCCACCTGATGCTGCTTCCTCCAGGTCAGACTCTGACAAAGGATCTCTCGTGCCTTATCTATGTTAAAGTCCCGTGCACGAAGGAACCGTAGAATATGCTCATCTTTTGGGATCTAAGAAAACAGGAGGATCAACAACTAAGCTAGACAGGTTGGTTTATGGACTGCTAACTGATAAAACGTGACCAGATCATAAAACTGATCAGTAGTGAAATGTCTGAATAGATGTCATAATGCGTACAAAAATGTATGCCATTATTACAGAAATTCTGAAGCTTAGGAGAAAATATAAATATTGTGGCCTAATGCATAGGTAGATGGACTTGTAACCCAAAGGTTGTGGGCTCGAGTCCCAGGTTCAGGAGAGATTGAAGGTGTGGGGAGTGAATATTCAGCACTCTCTTCACCCTCAATACCCTGACTGAGGGGAGATCCTTGAGTAAGACACTGAACCCCAAACTGCTCCCCGGTTGCTGCTGTGTGTTTGTGCACCTTTGATGTGTTAAATGCAGAGCACAAATTCCAATTATGGGTCACCATACTTGGCCACAAGTCGCTTCACTTTTGTAATACACAATTAATGCATTCAATTTATGGCTCTAACAATTACAGTAATATCTATCAGATAACTAATCTTTTTTTAATCATACATTCACAGGCAGTTATCAGGCAATGCCAATAATCTCAATGTCCACATATCAGCACACATGAAAATAGATATTGATCATTCTGAATGAAAAATCACCTTGCCCTTGTGTGTCTCCTGTAACCAGCGGCGCAGGCGAATCAGACAGCTCTCCTGAAGGGGTGTGAGGTCACCCAGGTAACGCTTAATGTAGTCTGCATCCAGTTTATCTATACATAGATTGAAACATTTTACATTAGCATATCTTAAATATATCTATAAATATTGTTTATATATAACGTTGAGTATAGTTCACACAAAAATTAAAATTCTGTCATCTATTAGTTAACCTTACCAAACCCGTAAGACCTGTGTTCATCTTTGAAACACAAGTTAAGTTCTGAGCACTTTCTAACCTATTTAAGGACCAGAAATGAAGGAAATCATTAAAATAGTCCTTATGACATCAGCGGTTCAACCCTAAATTTATGACACCCCAAGAATATTTTTTTTTGTGCAAAGAAAACAAAAATAACTACTTCATTCAACATTTTCTCCTCATCCGGGAATAAATCTTTGTGCCATTCATGAGAGTACTATGGCCCAAGTGTGCACATTCCTCTGCTTGTAAACAAGGTGCAGTGTATGCAGGTTCAACATTAAAACACTGGCTCTTGTATCAGCAGCATAATATGCATGCACTCTTGTGAATGTGCAGTGGAGAACACGGAAGAGAAGAATTGTTAAATAGTTTGTTAAATAAATCTTTTCTTTCTTCAACAAAAAAACCTCTTGTCACTTCACAAAATTATAGTTAAACCACTGATGTTATATGGACTATTTTAACAATTTCCTTACAACATTTCTGGGGCTTGAATGTGCTAGGTCAATTGGTCTTTATGCAGGGTCAGAAAGCCCTCAGATTTCATAAAAAATGTCTTAATTTGTGTTGCAGTAATTAAGAATAGCAAAACAAATTGTCCCAAACAAACTTTTTTTTTATGCCAAGTTTTAATAACTTAAACATGCTGTATTTGTGGTATAGTTTGTAGGCAAAGTACAAAAGGGAAGGCAAAAAGAAAACAATACAATATTATGTAGAAAAGGTCAACAGTGGCAACAGTGTTGGTACTAACCGTCTGGACTGGCTACAAGGGCATCGTTCAGGCTGGCCGGAGGACTACTGCCCTCTTTACACACAATCTCATTCATGCTCTCAGGAGGGGCTTCAATGGTGATTGTGGGAGTGATAGGCAATGCAGGGATAACAACTGGAACCATGGGCGTGGGTGATGGTGGGCAAGGGCTCCACCGAGGTATGCAAGTTATACCTTCTTCCTCTAGCTCCCTCAGGTAGTATTCAATAATCTCCTTACCCTATACAGAAATAAGAACATGTAACTCACTTTTCACTACTTAATTTTTTTTAGATGATAAATATACATGCATTAAAAACAGGAAAAAACGTTTGGGGGGAATCAGCCCTGCTTAGCTTTAGTTAGTGATATGGCTATGTTGCATATTGTATAAGTTATGTTGTCTAAATAACAAAGTGTATTCTACATGACATATATGACATCCCACTGACTAAAATACTGCTATCGAGCATTTATTCTACTGATCATCTTCAGCGTGTGAAGCTTAAAACAAATGCAGAAGATAAATAACTATTTTTATATACATAACGTTATAGAAAGCACTACTGTAAAAAAAAAAACGTTGTGAATTCTTAGGGTTTCAATGACGTTTAATCTTTTAATGGAAACATGAAACATTAATTACTCCGTTTGTATCTGCACCTGCACACATTTTCCTTGTGTGTTAACATCAGTAATTATGATTGTCGAATGGCAGACTTGACTCTTATTTTTCCCCGCCCCCAAATTTATTTAAAGGACTCAATTTATACTTTAAAAATGAATCTTAAACTGCCAGTAGGTAAAAGTAAATCACTGTCTTTGACACGGAATTGTCCATTCAGTTGATCCATTTAAACAGCTGATTAATTTAGTAACGAAATGACGCTCTTCATGAATAGGTCATTGAATCATTGATTACATTTTTTCAAAGCAAAGTTTAATTCATAAACGAAACGGTGCTGAATGTAAGGCAGTGATCAGCTGTGACAGTTTTTTTATCTTTTGTTGCCAAAAGAGCAAAATGGACAACAGTGTTCCTAAAATGTAAGTCACTTAATATTAAATTTTGTAAAAAATAAAAATTTAAAAATAAAGAACTTTTATATAAATTAAATTTCACATTTGCAAACTACTTACAGTAGTTCATTGGATCTCACAAACCATTTTAATGAAGCTTTCCACACTGAATTTATTAGTCATATATAATAATAGTCTCTATACTTTGTTACCATGAACGACAAAATCTGCAGCTTTCATGATCTATCCTGTGAGAAGTATGACGCACAGTGATAGAAAAGCATTTCTAGTGACTGTTGTCTGCAGGTTTTATAGCAAAAAATGGTATTGTACCGCAAACCATAAACATAGCACTATGTTAATGTGCAGAACTGGGATCGCTTTTGTGGCTTATTGAATGGATAAAATATAGAAATTACCAGTTGAAAATGAAATGCCATCCATCCGCGAAATTCTCCCCATGTCACCTTATTTCTAACACTGGCGTGTGTGTATATTTATATATACACAGTGAGGTCAATAAGTATTTGATCACCCAGTGATTTTGCACGTTCTCTTATTAGAAATCATGGAGGGGTCTACAATTTTCAGTATAGGTGCATATAGGTGCACCGAGGTCAAATGGTTCCTGTAGTTCCTCCATGATTTCTAAGTAAGAGCACTTACTTACAGAGTGACCAAATACTTATTGACCTCACTGTATATAGAGTGGGATGCGTAAGTGTGGGCAGCCTTGTTAATCTTCATGATTTTCCTGTATAAATCGTTGGTTGTTCGATAAAAAAATTATTATAGGATATATCTTCCTATATCTTATAGGAGACACACACAGTGATATTTGAGAAGTGAATGAAGTTTATAAGATTTACAGAAAGTGTGCAATAATTGTTTAAACAAAATTAGGAAGGTGCATAAATTGAAAAAAAAAGAAAAAAGAAATGAACTCAATATTTAGTAGATCCTCCTTTTTCAGAAATAGCAGCCTCTAAATGCTTCCTATAGCTTCCAACGAGATTCTGGATTCTGGTTGAAGGTATTTTGGACCATTCCTCTTTACAAAACATGCTCAGGGCCTCCCGCTCAGTCTGAGCATAATTTTGTTCCATTCTGCTTTTCCTCACCATTGGGGCATGGATGTGATATCACAGCACCCGCTCCATACAGGGAAGCGTCACAGGCAAGACGAATGGGTAGCTCTATCTCGGCAGAGCCCACATTAGGAGGCGTGCTGCTAGTTTGTAGAGGCGTTTTGATGAAAGGCCCCCTTGGTGATTT
>JAUYWG010000075.1:971602-986150 GCA_034779775.1 Enteromius afrohamiltoni | reverse complement strand
ACCGACTCAGTGAGCCGCTGTAAAACAGTGATTCTGTTCAAATTCCCTACCGAATCTTAAATGATTCTGATTTACATATATTTATTGGTTAGATGTGGATTTTGTTACTTTGAAATGTATACTTTTGACTATAAAATCTCTGGTCTGTGAGCCACGTCCTTTATCTTTTTGCTCACAGCCAGCTGTGTGTAAACCAGATCATTTTCTGCAGAAAATAAAGGCAAAACAAAGGCAACTTCTGTTTGGCTTCACAATTATTTTTCTACAACAATTTGGCGACGAGGATGGGATTCCACTGTTGATCGTCTGGGACTTGAGGACGTTAGTAGGCTGATCACCCTAGACCCAGTTTAGCTAATGTTATATCTAAGCCCTAAAAGGCTTTCAGGGAAGAGGGGACCAGCATCTAGGGGCCCTTTAGACCTTCAATGCTGAAATACCAAAAAGAGCGTGCTACAAACGGTGAGACTGTTTTTGAAATTCACCATGAAATGTAAAGCAATTAATTGTGGTTCAGATTGGGTTTTAATTTGGTAAATTATGGCATGATGTTCCCAGACTTTATGATGCAAGCCGAAGCCACCCTTTAGCTTCACAAGTATTTTTCACGGCTTAGTGAAAAAGAGGTCTTGCAAGAAAGCAAGGCGAGAGGGTGTGCGAAGCAAGACTCTGTGCGGGTGAGTGCAGAGCTGCATGCGGTGACGACTGCGTGTGAAGGAAAAGAAGACGCGTTCCAGGTAAAGTCTCGGGTTGCAAAGAAGGGGGCTGGAAATGTCAAACCTAAGATTACTCTGAAAGATTTGGACAGTACAATTTACAATGATATGAAAAAGAAAAAAAAAACATGGTTTTCCAAAAAGAGGTACATTTAGTTTAGTGGCACTGAACAGAGTAAAGGGGAGTTTAGAATAACAGGAAAATAAGCTAAGAGAAAAAAAACAAAAAACAAAAAAAACAGAAAAACAAACAAAAATATAAATTTCAGAAACATAGGAAGTACTTGAATTATTGGCTAGAAGAAGCTGAACGCAGAGAAAAACGAAAAGCTTCAAAAGAATTACCATTTAGAAACGAGCAGAAAAATAGTTCTGCCACAAGCAAAAACACAAGAACAGATCATACTGCTCAAAATTCTTCTTCTCTCAATCCTTTCAGACAATTGCAGTGCGCCAAAGTGGACTCTGATCTGGACTCCTGGCCTCACCCCTATCAACAAATGCCACAACCACATCAACCAACACCACCACCAGTGCTGCCTCCATCCTACAGTGCTGCTGCAACCAGACGAAACGCAAGCCACCGAGCCACAGAGAGAGGAACAACCACCCACCCCTGCAACAGTTTCGACAGCACCCTCATCATCCAAACCGTCTACAAAGAGAGATGACATCAAAAAGGTGAAATACTCCACGATCGGCCCCAGAACCAGATCCAGGTCTCTTGAAAGACTGATGCTTGACCTAGACAGCCTGGATGAGGATGATCCGGAGGAAAGCAGAGAGCATGTAACAGCTTTCCCCATGATTCAAGTGGCTGGACCGGACGGAACTGCAATGGTTTTCCAACCATGGAATGAGAGAGACTTGAAAGAGGCTATATCACACCTGCCTCTGCCTCATGGATGAACTGAGACCTGAATTAGCATCAAACAAACCTGCATCAGGTGGAAGGATGAGAAACTTGAGAAAAGGAGCTTCAGCTGATGACTTTGACTATGTATAAAGGTGAGCCGGGAAGAGGAGTGAATTACAGGGGGTGAGGCAAGGAAGAGGATAAAGACTGTCTCAAATTGATCCATATGTTTGCTGGTACTGCAAACAGCCCAGACATTGGAAAGTGGATTGCCCCTATTTGATCAACCAAGCAGCGGATGGTTCAGCAAGAGAGAAAGCGAAGGTGGACTGACTACAGAGACTCACACACCAGAAATCAGAGGGGGGAGTCAGGACCAGAATCCACTAAGGCCACACAGTAGAAACAGATAAGAACCAAACACACACACACACTTCTAACCCAGCTAACCGCAATGAAGAAACTATGCTTGCTGCTGATTGCAATGAAGAAAAGCTGTTTGCTCAGATACACACTCATATTGCAAGATTGGAATATGACACATTTTCTTTCAACAAAAAGGTAGGCACATATAGTAATTTAAATAATCTAGGAAATAAACAAATGCCACAGATTAGATTATGGGTAAAATTAATTGAAATGACTTTCCTTGCTGATAGCGGAGCCTGCAATTCTGTGATTAGAATGAATGAGCTAGATGAAATTCCAAAACTAAGTGGGAATTTTGTGTGGTCAACTTCTGCATCAGGTCATACAGTTAGAGAAAATTTCACTGTACCATTGAGATGTCAGTATGAGAATGGCACGGATGTTAAGAACTGTTTCCTTTTATCCGAAAATTGTCCTCAAAATTTGTTGGGCAGAGATCTATTATGCAGACTGGGTGTCTCTTTACTATCCAGCCCAGTTGGGATTCAAGTGGTCCAGTGCCAATTCAAACTCTGGCTGCGTTTCAAGAATCACCGCTTTATGTTTATCAATGGAAATTGCAAAATGATGAATTATGTGAAAAGCTTGTAAATGCTGCAAGGGACAGGGTTTCACCTAATTCTGAAATCATGCCATTCTCTGACTTGCATTTCTTAACACATGTATCATTTGGAAGAGATGAGATGTTTGAACAGCGATGGCACAAATGTACAGATACAATAGGCTTGAAATGGCTAATTCGGACTAAAAGTAAATGTGCTGTTACTGTTGAATTGAGAAACGAGCAGCAAACGTTTTTTGATGTTGTGGGCTCTCTTCCATATGTGTTATTGTCCAAGAGGGGCGGTGACAGTTGGGAAGACATTTTGTAAAAATGTGTGATTTTTACAATGTGGGAAATTTGATGTGGGACTGATCAAAAATTGTGAACCAGTCCAAATTACTCCAAAGTCTGATTACAGACCATGCAAACCTCAGTATCCTCTGAAGAAAGAGGCTTTTGAGGGTATGAAACCAGTTTTCGAATCAGTAAAAGCATCTGGGGTGATTGTCAGATGCGAGGACTTGCCTGTGCATAAACCAATCTTCCCTGTTAAAAAGATAAGGGATACAGGCCAGCCATCAGAGTGGCGTTATTACAAGATTTACAAGCTGTGAATGAGGCAGCCCCAAATGTTCCAAACCCTTACACAATTTTGTCACAAGTACCAATAGATGCAGAATGGTTCTCAGTGGATGATCTATCCATTGCCGCCTTCTCTGTGCCAGTACACAAAGACAGACAATTTTGGCTTGCTTTCAATTTTAATGGTAAAGCTGACACTTTCACACGCCTCTGCCAAGGCTTTTCTGAAGCCCCCAGAGTGTTCAATGACGCACTGAGAAGAAGTTTAGAACCACTCCAGCTGACACCAGGTACATTGATTCAATATGTTGATGACATTCTTTTGGCCGCTAAAGATGAAGAGACATGCAAACAAGACACTGTAAAACTTCTAAAACATTTAGCTGTTGAGGGTCACAAAGTGACTTTGTCAAAACTGCAGTTCACAAAAAGGGAGGTGACATTTCTGGGTCATGTCATTGATAAAAATGGCAAATAATTGTCTGAAAAACGAAGAGAGGCAATTCAAAAGATTCCAAAGCCTCTCACAAAAAAACAACAAATTTCATTTTTGGGCCTGTGTTCGTATTGTCGAAAATTATGCAATTGAAGAATCACCTCTGAGCGCTTTGGCTCACGGTAAAGGTTTACAACCACATGACAGACTGACATGGACCCCAGAAGCGGAGTTGGTACAAAAAAAAAAAAAAAAAAAAAAAAAAACTCTCGGACTCCCTGATCCTGAGAGAAACTTTGTACAGACTGTTGATGAGAAAAATGGGTTCATGATTTCTGTTCTGTTACAGGATCACGGCGAGAAGCTGAGGCCAGTGGCCTATTTTTCAAGTAAACTTGACCCCGTAGCAGCAGGCTTGCCAAAATGCCTGAGAGCTGTTGCATTTGCAGAGGAAGCTATTTTAGCTTCAAGGGAAATTGTGGGGTATTCTGACGTAACTCTGTTGGTACCACATGCTGTCTTCTATGATCCTGTTAGAACAGAAAACATCCCATTTGTCTACAGCGAGGTGGCTCAGGTACAACGCAATTTGGTTGGAATTGCCAAACATCACAATAAAATGATGCAGAGTGCTAAACCCTGCCACACTGCTCCCAACAGAGCAGGATGGTGAAGAACATAACTGTGTTGCAACACTGGAGCAGATTTAAACCCTTTAGAAAATCCTGATCTAATTTTATTTGTTGATGGTTCAGCTTCTAGAGATCCTCAAACTGGCAAAAACAAAGTAGGTTATGCTGTAACCACTGCATATGAAACAGTAGCTTCTGGAGCGCTACCCGCCCATTGCTCTGCGCAAGCAGCTGAATTAGTAGCATTGACAGAGGCTTGTAAAATTGCTGAAGGGAAAACGGTCACCATTTACACAGACTCTCGTTATTCGAGATATATACAAGCAATTTCTAAAATCTGACGTTAAACCCGTCCTAAACCACAACAAAATAGCTGCACTGTTAGAAGAAATTTTGCTACCGAAGTCAGTCACTATTTGCAAATACATTCCAAAAGAAATTATTTTGTATCTTTAGGAAACAAACAAGCTGATATGGCAGCAAAGAATGCAAACAAGGACAGAACCTTCTCTAACATGTGTAACAGTTAACAATGACTCACTCATACCATCTTCTGATTCTCTTACAGCTAATGCAAGCTTTTGCAACAGCACTGAACTAGAATCAGAATGGGCTTTATTGCCAGGTATACATACGAGGAATTTTTTTCTGACAAAGCTTTTCAGTTCAACAGAAACGGTGACAAGACAAGACACAGGTAATTAAAAGAATATTATACAAATATACAAAGAAGTGTACAAGTAGCACAAAACACAATAAGTAATATAACATAACATTTAAGTAAAAGCAGGTGTTTAGAGTTTGTACATGTATGTGCAAAGATGACAATGTTATTAAGTGTTCATGGTGTGGACTGCCTGGGGGAAGAAACTGTTCCTGTGTCTGGTCATTTTGGTGCCGAGTGCTCTGTAGCGTCGACCAGATGGCAACAGATTAAAGAGGTAGTGTGCTGGATGTGAGGGGTCCAGAGTGATTTTCTTAGCCCTTTTTCTCACTCTGGATAAGTACAGTTCTTGGAGAGTGGGGAGAGATGTACCGGTGATTCTCTTAGCAGTCCTGACTACCCTCTGCAATCCTCTGAGCTCAGATTTGGTAGCTGTCTTGAATGGCATTGTTCAAAAGATTCCAAAGCCTCTCACAAAAAAAACAACAAATTTCATTTTTGGGCCTGTGTTCGTATTGTCGAAAATTATGCAATTGAAGAATCACCTCTGAGCGCTTTGGCTCACGATAAAGGTTTACAACCACATGACAGACAGACATGGACCCCAGAAGCGGAGTTGGTACAAATAAAAAATAAAAAAAAAAAAAACTGGCGCATCCTGAAGTGCTTGAACAGCACCGTGGCTCCACTAGCTAAAACGTTCAGCAAAACGTCCGAGTAATCAAAATCCAGTAAAAGACGTGTTCTGCCGAATGATCAACAGTTCATCCCTGGTGAAACTGATGGTGTTTGAGAAACAAACAACAGTAAAAACTAACAAAAACAAGACAAACACTTGAGAGCTGAGCACAGAGGCTGCCATGCCCAGCACCATCTTAATGGTATTATAAAATTATTTTATAAAATTATACAATTATTATTATTATACAACGGAAGACAAACCATGTTTGCGAAAAAATAATTTTCCACACTATGCAAAACTGCTACACGGCTTAGATCATAAAACGGGAAAAACAAGTAAAACAGGAATGTTTGATATGATGAGTCAATATTGGTTCACGAAGGGATTCACTTCCTTCGCAGATAAGTATTGTCAATCATGTATGATTTGTGCTACAAACAATGTAGACAGAGGGCAAAAAATGCCTCAAGTAACACACCCACCTCCAAATCTGCCATTTGATCACATAATGTTTGATTTTATTGAACTGACACCGTGTGAAGGCAAAAAGTTCTGTCTTGTCATGATAGACATGATCTCGAAAAGGGTGGAGGCTTTTCCTACATCCAAGCAAAATACCGGTGCTGTTGCAAAGGCACTCTTGTCTGAAATCATTCCCCAATGGGGAATAACAAGGAAAATTTGTAGTGATAATGGCACACCATTTGCAAATGAAGCTATCACTCAGGTTGGACAGTTTTTGGGTATTGACATGCGCAAACACACATCATACCACCCAGAAAGTGGAGGTTGCGTGGAACGTTGCAATGAGACATTAAAGAACAAATTGACAAAGTGTTGTGAGCAAACAGGTTTGTCTTGGGTAAAAGCACTCCCAATTGTCTTGATGTACATGAGAATGCGGAAAGAACCAAGTCTAACCTAAGTCCATTTGAAATTTTGTTTGGCATGCTGACATCGATAGAAGTGTGAGACCAGAACCTCGACCAATACCTTTTACAGCCTTGTGTGAAGATGACATGCTAAATTATTGTCGAAATCTGAAGCCTGGCGACTTTGTGGTAGTCAAGGATTTGAGGAGGAAACATTGGAAGTCCAAGAGGTGGAACGACCCGTTCCAGGTCCTGCTGATAACGCATACCGCAGTCAAAGTAGCAGAGAGAGCTACGTGGGTACATGCAAGCCACTGTAGAAAGGTTCCAACACCACCAGAGGGGGACTGAGATCAATAAAGTGATTGACCAGCTGCCCCTTGCCAAGGGGAACGTCTGGCCAACGGATAACAGCAAGGAGAGGAAGAGGAACAACATCTCAGACCACAACTAAACAGAGAGAGAGGACAAGTTTCCCTATTATCAATCAAGCTATCAGGCGTCACATGGTAGTATCTGACAATATGGTATGCATTGAATTAAGCAGGAAGGTGAGGAAACCAAAGTCATTCTCAGATTCTGATCCAAGTTTGTGGGTAATTGTGACAAGAATGACCCTTCTGATATTGCTCACTGTTTCCCTGGCCCTTTCTATTCGAATGTATTTGAAAAGTCGACATGACAGTTATGACAACGACAGCATTAGTGCCATCATCAAAACCGACCCAACTAACCAAACTCATCTGAGACAGATTAGAGCAGTAAAGACAGGAGACGAACATTGGCTGGATCATCCAGACCCCCCACACCCCTATGCTAACAACAAGTGGTGGAGATTGATCAACCACACTGCTAAGTTAAATGGGTTAAGTGACTGTTAGGTGTGTGCACAGCTTCCGCACAGCATAACAGGAGGAGACTGGTGGGCTTATCAAGATCCTGACAACGAAGTGGTAAAGTACCTAGCAGCAATTGCTGTAGCAGCAGCAGGCATGTCTGAGGACAACAACTTGTGGGTCATGGAAAACTCAAGCGAATGGACGACGGTCAAAACAGTAAAGAGAGTGGCCAGACGTGTTGCAACTGAAGGAACTGCCTGTAAATATGATCTGTTATCAGAATGATGGGGGACAGGATTTTATGGGGCACATACCCATCAGTCACTGTGATGAACTCTATATGTCCACCTCAATAACCAAAGAAACCGGACGTGTGTCTACGATGTCTATGGAACAAGCCAAACACTACAATCTCACTAGGACGTCTGCCACAGTATACGATGGGTTGAAGTTATCTCTTAGAAACCAACTCCTTCAACAGAGCAAAATGCAAGCAAACCTGTTCAACAGTTCACGTGCCTGACAATAATGGTACCAGTGTGGTGGAGGAATGGTACTGGTTATGCGGCCATGTAGTGTACACCTCACTGCCCCGCCACTGGACTGCCATGGGTTCAACTGTATGGAGGAACATTTGCAATTAGAGTGCCTGCTGTTGGTGGTGCAATTGTGGGGACTGCATGTTGTACATTTATTCCAGAAAATTATGCTGATGGTCACATGATAGATCAAGGTATTCGGAACATGACTGAAGCAATAAACAGATTGAGGGCAAGGGAAATCAGTGATGATGATGTATGGGGGTGGGACTGGTTTAAGGGTTTAAAGAAAGCAGAATATATTGCGTTAATTGCTCTCTCAGCACTGTCTATGACTGTCTTTTTGCTATGCATGTGGCCCTGTGTGATAAGTATGATTAGGAGAGCTGTGAATTCAACCATGAAATCCTCTGTGGCCCATCAGATGGTAATGTATAATAACTGGAGCATTGGCAAGGGTAACAAGAGTCTTTCTGATGTGAACCATGAATCTAATGAAATGCTAAAATTTGACACCTGTAGCACTTCAAGTGAAGATGAATAAGTTAGCAACTGTTTATAAGGGATCTAAAACAGGTCATTGTCCGTATTATGATATAATGCAACCAGAAAGAAAAGTGAAGAAAGCTTCTTCTGTTTGACCACAACACTAGATTTACATTTATGATTGAATGCTTTTTTAAATTTTTCTCATTAGTTTGTTTACGTGCCAAATGCTAATAATGTAAAATGTCTTTTTATTACCCTTATGAGAGTGATGGTGTGTTGAATCCTTGTGAATTTACAAACTTCTTGTTAACTAAAAGGGCTTTTATCTTTTGTTGTTTATTATTAACTGAAGTGATCAATGAATGATCAAAAGGGAGGAGTGTAATGGAAATACAGAATACATTTGAATACATTTAAGTCACATATGTTTTCTAGTCAATTATTTTATAAAGTGTGATTGATAGTTCTTATTCCCAAGTAGAATACAGTGATTCAGATATTGTGTAAGAGTGAAAGAACTAGACATCAACAGTATGCAAGTAGCACTATGGGGTGATGTGCTTCAATCATTTTCAGTGGGTAGGTGTGGATGTTACTTTAAAAATGTATACTTTTGACTATAAAATCTCTGGTCTCTGAGCCGCGTCCTTTATCTCTTTGCTCACAGCCAGCTGTGTGTCAACCAGATCATTTTCTGGAGAAAATAAAGGCAAGACAAAGGCAACTTCTGTTTGGCTTTTAATTTTTAGTCTTCACAATTATTTTACTCATAAGAAATTCTACAACTGTAAAGCTTCTTTGACACAATCTGTATTGTAAAAAGTGCAGTATAAATAAAGGTGACATGACTTTAAAATAAAACATGTAGTACTATTTTTTTAGAAAATGTGAAGTTGTCTAATCTATGTTAACGGTATTAAAGAAGAATAAATGTGCATACTTTTTTCAGCCATGTTGTGATACAGTTTTTAATAAGCAATCTGTAAATACAATTATGTACAGAAATGTTTCAGTGTTAAGTAATAAATGTGATGAAACAGCATTGTAGTCTTTTTAATAATTTGATATGAAAATGACAGGATTTTTTTTTTAAATTCTGGCGACCCAGCTGCTGCTAAATTTTCATTTTTAGAATAAAGAAAATGACCAGGATTTTGTTTTACAGTGTAGAGAGAGAGAGAGTGAGAGAGATCAGTATTACTTGGCATAAAAAACATATTAAAACATATTAAAAATGTTGTTGTTTGTACATTATCTTGAAGATTGAATGTGAAATTATTGCAATCTAAAAGTATATTTAAAGTACATTTAAAAACATTAATGAAAGGTGGGATTAATAGCAATGTGCGAAAAGTGGGATTAATATATATATATTTTTTTTATTATTATTTTTTTTTAATTGATCGACAGCACTAATTACAATAAAATTACAATTCTCTGGTCCACAAAGAAAAGTTCAAATTACAAATACAATGTTTTTGTGCTTTCATTGGGCTTAAAAAAAACATAATAATATATGCATAATATCAGATTTGAATAGGTCTCGTTTCTCCGATACCCAATTGACAGGAAATTACTATATCGGAGGAATGGTATTAGATCTACCTCTTTTGAATTGCAGTGGGGTTTATGACAGGGTGATCCCTTATCAAGTGTCTGCTAAAATGTAAATGTAAGTCATTACAAGGGAAGACATTTGGCTTGTGTTGCTTTTTGAAATGCATGTTATATAAGCAGTGAAGCATTTCCTCTTCTCAGCGCATAGACTCAAGGGCACAGAAAAACAATGCCAGAGACTCAAGACACAAGGCAGACACAAAAAAGCCAATTCAGAAAGAAATAAAATACACAAAAGAGCACACTGAACCATGGATGTAATACTGAACAGTTTAATATTATATTAAGTCTTTAGTGGCCCAGATACAGTAATCACTTCCCTTATGGGTGCTTAACAGAGTATGTGAGTGGAGTGGAGTGGAGTGGCAAGAATTTCCGCTCCGCGCTCAGAGCATTTCATGATAACTCCGCACCAGCTCCACTCCGGGTTTACCATTTCCTGCTCCTCTCTCCCCCCCCTCTCCCTCCTTACTTGATCCACGCTCCATGTTCGCTCCATGAAAAAAATGTCTCTAATTAACACTCCACTGTAATTTTTCATTATTGATTTATTTTTATATCGAACCTCTGTGCATTCAGTGAAAAACAAATACACAATACTCTGAGAAAAACATCAACGTGCTTTAGTAGAACAGTAGCTATTTGAGCCCAAGCCAAATATATATTGGCTATTGTTTAGCTCACTTTTGAACAAAATGAAATACAAATGCTGGATCTGGCTAGATTAAATAAATAACCAGAAGAAAAACATCACATAAAATAAAATAAAATAAAATAACTAAACTAAAATAATTTAAACAAGTGGCCAAACAGAATTTTTTTTATAGATTTTTATGTATAGATTTTATCCATTTACATCATAATAGTTTTTACATATGCAAATTGTATTTCTCTCATTTGCCATTTTATTTGCTGCCTTAGAAATACATTTTATTCATCAATACAGAGGCACCAGAAACTGGTACCAATATGATGCTGGTATTAAATCATATTAAACAACCAAAATGTATTTGTTAAATACATACTTAACAGCACCGCTGAGCTGTGAGTGTGATTTTTCTTACCGAGTAACAGCAGAGTTCATGAATGATGACTCTGTTGGAGAAGGTTTCATTGTGAGATTCAATATGAAGAGTTCTTTCTCTGTGGTTTAGAGAGTTCTTCTGAATGAAGTAGACATAGTCCACACCTGCAATCTACACACAAATACAGGATGTATTATTTTATTAAAGAACATTTAATCAAACTAATTCACATTTTATAATCACAAGTCTTCCATTTCATTTTACCCGTTTGAGCAGCCGCGGTGCATCCACGTCAAGTTTACACCTCCTCTCAATTCTATGAAATGTTTGATCCTCACTGGTCTCCTCACTGATCACATCACTGTCCACAAACATGGGAATCAAATGACAGGTGGGAAACCTCCTCTCATATGCCTGAAGAAGAGAGAACAACATAAGAATTTAATGAAAAACCATCAGTCTCATAATAAGTCATAATAATGGTATTTTTATTATTATTTATAATTAGGCCAATGTTCATTGATATACTTCAAACGATGTTTGTTTTAGTTCTTTGTTTAGGGGCAAAACAACTTTAAAAAAAGGCTAAAGCTTGGCTCACAATACAGGATTTTTAGCCCAATTTAGCCCAGATTTTCCACTTCTGAGAATCAGAACAAAAATCTTGTTGCGCACCTGTTCAGTCCCGATATTCAGTGCGTATTGTCTGGCGTATTGTATTGACCAGCCAACATTCCTCTTGAGACCTTTAACCCCTGGGTTTCACAAAACCACGTTCACCCTACAGAAAACTGAACTCACGGTGCACAAAACTGCATTTGCATGCCTATTCAGGCCTGAAAATACACTAATATGAACTTGAATCATTGATATGCATAACTGCATATTATATGTATCCCACACATTTAATCATCATGTGTTAATCACTCATTGTATATGTAGTTTAAATAACTACCGAATGGTGTGTTCTTGAATATCCGTGTTTAGTATGGTTTTACTTTCTAGCTTGAAATGTTTCTTCCCTCCAATTCTTAGTCAAACGTATCAATTTCATGTTATATGAATCATGTCCAAATTTTTCTCTGGAAAATTCAGGCCATGTGACTGGAAAGATAACATTCTTAGATTTATGGTATGGGAGGAGAAATCTCACAACACCAATAAGCAAGAATCAAATCTATTGGTTAAAACACGATTTTGGGATGTGTCCAAAGATGAGTTTAAAACTCAGGACACTATTTAAATCGCTCTCTTACTCTTAGCTCTTACTCTAAATCTCTTAGCTCTCCAGGCTCGTATCACGTGCTCCAGCATGCACATCTGCTGCTGCCAGCAACGATGAGAAGAAAACCACTCTAGTCTCATTTCTTTATTTTCTTTTCTTTCCGTGAGAGTTCGTGTAAGTTAAGTCATGCCTGCCGTGCTTCCCAAACCACACCGCATCAACTTCATGTGGACCACAACTACGAGTAATAACCCATTCCCCAAAAAATTATATAAAAAAAAAATCATACAATGTCTCTCACAGTGGAAATGCACCTATGCAGAAAATTGTTGACCCCTCCATGATCTCTATATAACAGAACTTGCAAAATCACAGGGTGATCAAATACTTTTTGACCTCACCGTATATATATATATGCAAAGGGCTAGCAACATTAGTGTGCACGACAGTGTGCGCCAATGAGGGAGAGAAAGTTTTTATCTGTTTGAATCATTTACATATTATAAAATTACAATTAGAACCATAAAATTACTTTTTGTTGAAGTTTAGCACTTTTGCTCAAGTTTTCAGGTAACATTCTAATCATTATCTAACATTATTGAACTGTTTGCTCTGCACAAGAAGAAAACGCCTAAGCCATGCCTCACCAAAAAGAGCTTTCAGAGGATCTATGATCAAGAATTGTTGATTTACATAAAGCTGGCAGGGGTTACAAAGTTATTTCAAATTTGTTTGGAAGTTCACCAGTCTACAGTTAGGCAAAAAATCTACAAATGGAGACACTTTGGAACTGTTTCTACTCTACCAAGAAGTGGGCGCCCAGTCAAAATGACAACAAAGACTCATCAATGGGGTAAAGAAACAACCCCCGAATAACAGACAAAGACTTGAAGGCATCATTGGTACTTGCTAACATCTGCGGTCATGAGTCTACAACACGTAAAACACTGAAAAAGCAGGGTATCCACGGCAGAACACCACAAAGGAAGCCACTGCTTACTAGAAAAAACATTGCTGCACACCTCAAGTTTGTAAAAGAGCACATTGACACTCCACAGCAGTATAGGCAAAATGTTTTGTGGACTGATGAAACTAAGATTAATCTATTTGGAAAAAACACAGCACTATATCTGACGTCACACGGTAAGACGGCTCGATTTGAGAAAGGAGAAACATTTAATGAGATCACAAAAAAAAACCCGCTGGGTGGATTTTGATCATTGTGTTTGTGTACACAAACTGCCAACACACATTTCCTTTCAACTTGTAAAAGTGCATTTGGCATTATATGACACCTTTAAGGATTTCTGACCCCGAGACTCAACTACTTTATGCAATTAAACAAAGCTAGAAGTGTTTTGTTTAGCCTGGCGGGAGAATATGCGAACTTACAGAAAAGCATTAAAAAGGGCTAGATCTGATTACATTTTGTCTATATTAGAGGAAAACAAACAAAACCCACGGTATCTATTCAATATAATGACTACATTAACTAAAAATAAAGCATCAACAGGTACTGATCTTCTGCAAGACCACAGCAGTAATGACTTTATGCAATATTTTACTTCCAAGATTAATACTATTAGATATAAAATAGAAACTGTGCAGCCGTCAGCTACAGTATCCAGTCAGGTGCAATGTAGATCCCCTGAGAAAAAATTCCACTCGTTCTCTACCATAGGAGTGGAAGAACTGTATAAACTTCTTAAGTCATCTAGACCAACTAAAAGAGATGCTTCCAGAAGTCATAGATCCTCTTTTGTCTATTATTAACTCATCATTGTCATTAGGGTATGTTCCCAAAGCCTTTACACTTGCTGTTATTAAGCCTCTCGTTAAAAAAACGCAACTTGACCCCAAAGATTTAGTTAATTATAAACCTCAAATAAATCTCAAATCTCCCTTTTCTGTCAAAGATACTAGAAAAGGTAGTATCCTCACAATTATATTCATTCTTAGAGAAAAATGGTATCTGTGAGGATTTCCAGTCAGGATTTAGACTTAGTTACTAATGACCTGCTTCTAGCATCTGATCATGGTTGTACCTTGTTAGTGTTGTTGGATCTCAGCACTGCGTTCAGCACTATTGACCACAACATTCTCTTGAACAGACTAGAAAACTCTGTTGGCACAAGTGCCTTAGCATGGTTCAAATCCTACTTATCTGACCGCTATCAGTTTGTAGCAGTGAATGAGGACGTATCATATCAATCACAAGTGGAGTATGGAGTACCTCAGGGCTCAGTACTAGGGCCATTACTTTTTACGCTTTACATGTTACCTTTGGTAGATATTATCAGGAGACATGGTGTTAGCTTTGACTGATGCTGATGATACTCAGCTCTATATTTCTTCTCAGCCAGGTGAAACACACCAAATTGAGAAACTAAAGGAATGCATA
>JAUYWG010000075.1:946184-958341 GCA_034779775.1 Enteromius afrohamiltoni | reverse complement strand
TCTTATCTAGCGAAACGATCGGTCATTTCCAAAATAAATAAAAAAGTTTAAGTTTTATAAGCACAAACGCTCGCCTCTGTTCTGTGATGCGCGTTGGTGACGTAACGTAATACGCAATTACGTTGAAAAGGTCAAGCTTCACGTAGGCGGAAGTAACGTGTCAGTGTTTACAAATATGCGGAAGGAGTACCATATTCACATATTCATATGTCTTTGTGTAAGTTTAATATGCCCGTTTCCTGTGCGTATCCTGGGTGTTTTAATATACTTCCGCCTACGTGAAGCTTGACCTTTTCAACGTAATCTTAATTTTCGTAATTTTCAAACGTGCATCTACCGGGTGTTACATGTGTTTTGTGTAACTTATAGTGATGGAGAAATTAGCTGCATGTCATCTGAAGTTTTATTAGATCTCATCAGTTTCCCACCAGAGCCGTTCCAGTCAGTTTTGTGTTCTGTGCGCTATTCAAATGCTCCACTCTTCGCCCAAATGTATAAGCTGCTGTTGGTTAATCAAGATTTGATGACTCGCGCCTCGATTGGACTCCTGTCATGTCAGAAAGTGATAAGATAAGGCAGGTTAATTGGAAAAAAATTATCTCCCAACTAATCGATTATCAAAATAATCATTAGTTACAGCCCTGGCAGCGACAATGTTTGCCCCATTGATCAGTAGTTATGCAGGATTTTTCTTTTTTCTATTTGTGTATACTCTCCTACAATGCCTCTTCCAGGTTGTCGGCTGTATGGCTTTCTGGCATGAAGCTTGTTTGTAGGTGTTGTGTCCACTCTTTGCTGAAATAATGTGCAGTCACTGACATGTAAGGCATCATGTTGCAGCTGGACCTCATGTCAGTTGTCAGGGCCAAATATTCCACATCATCTGCTGAAATATTTGCTCTGATGTCGTTGTACATCTTTGGGACTGCAGTCTTCGAGAAGTATTTCCAACCTGGCAGCTCATACTGCTTGTCAAATGTTTACAGCATGGCCTTAAATGCACTCTTCTCTACTGTATTAAAAGAAACCATTTCTGGTGCTAGGTAGCGTGTCATAGCTTTCGCTTTCACGCTTGTACTTATTAATTAATGGAAACTGTAGGTTGCTTAATGTTGAAGTTGACTCTTTCAAAAAAATATTTACATTTTGCCATTTTAAATTTGTTTAAAATTTTTATTTTTTTTCCTCCAGGTTTCAGCTGATGTTCTCAGAGTGCTGTCAGCTACTGACTCGGAGCCGGTGGTGCTGTTTTGTTGTGGGGCTGTCAGATTCCTGGACTTACTGCTTGCTTCTCCACAACAGCCCATAGAGCATGTTTTGGCAGAGGATGAGATTATCAGGTCAGAGATCACATACTTTTAATTAACATCCATTTTAAGCATGGCTTTATGTTAGAGTTCTGAAAAATCACTGGCTGGGGTTTTCAGTTGGTGAGTCATAACCTATAAGTATGTTTGTTCTGATAGGACTGTGAGCAGCAGGCACAAAACTATTGAATTCATGGTGAAAAAAAGTGCATTATTCAAATACGTACAAGCTAGAAAGACGAGATAAATGAACAAGTCAATCAGGGATGAGGGACCAGTTATCTGGTCATCAAAGATTACACCAGGATTTCGGTTTAAAATTGATGGGTTAATTGTAAAAGCACCTAGCTAGATGGTGAAATCATGCTGTACATTTGGAGTGGCAGGGAAGACAAAAAGATTGGTCTTTGCCAGGTTGTGCTGTAGATGATTTTAGAACTGATCCCGAAAGAACTCCAGTGACCAGTTGATGTGTTTTAGATATCTCCCTCTTTTTTTTTTTTTTTCACATGGCATATGTAAAAAGTCATATGATCATTCAAAGTATTCTAACCTCCGAGAAATAAGTCAAGTCACTTTTATTTATATAGGGCTTTTAACAATACAGATTGTAGCAAAGCACTGAAGATTAAGCACAAAGATTTGTTTTTTTGCCTGATAGGAGTAGATTCAGAATAAGAATTAGAGGTGCCCATATTTTTTTTGCTGCTTTCCAGGTTTTAATAGAATGACCTATAATTAGACCTAACTTTATCAGATCTTTCTTAGATGTTCCTGTAGACGGAATGGGTAAATAATGTTTCCAAGTTCTGCTATGAGACAGATGAGTCAACATCTAAAAAAGTCCTATGCGGCCTCATCTAGTATATTAAATAGAACCAGAAATCCGATAAGATAGCCACCATGAGGTGACAACCGGTGCATTGATTTAAGACGAATTCTGGTCCATTTACTTTTCCACAGAAATGTTGACACCACTGTATTGAGTTCTTTCAAATAGCTAATAGATCAGGGCTTCTCAATCCTGGTCCTGGAGGTCCGCTGTCCTGCAAATTTTAGCTCCAACCCTAATCAAACGCACCTGAACCAGCTAATTAAGATGTTCAGGTTTTCTTTTAAGCTACAGGCAGGTGAGATTAATCAAGGTTGGAGCAAAACTTTGCAGAACAGCGGACCTCCAGGACCAGGATTGAGAAGCCCTGCAATAGATGGTGGCAGAGGTAACACTGAAAATAAGAAACTTAGCCTTGGAAGTATATTATTCTTAATAGTGGCTATTAGGATTGGGCGGTAATATGGTATACCACAGGATCTAAAAATAGCAACGGTATCAGTTTCAATACCGTCGTAAAAAAACCTATATAGGAGCACTTACGTAATACTATTTAATACCTAAAAATGCATATGCGTGGTGGTCATCACGTGACGGCGTGGAGGAGAGAGAAAGGTGGGGAAAGATGGTGAGTCGCGCCCTAGAGACCTGCGCGGGTTGAATTTTTCAGTCTCGCTCCCCCCAACATTTTTTTTATTATAAACATAAGTAGTTTTAGAAATGGAAAATAAACAAATATTTTTTGTTTTATTTTAGTTTAATTAAATGGAATAATGAACATGTACGCAAACAAGCTTTTCAGAACATAGCAATGCAGTTAGAATTTGCAATGAAACAAAATGATTATAAACATTGAAACATTGAGTGGTCAAACAAAAGCATTTGGCCTAATACTCCTTGAACATGCGTTAGCCTTTTTTTTCCTTCAGCATTGTGGAAGAAACAAGTAAAACTTCCATCTGTGTCATGCTCTTCAGATATTGTGCTTCGGTGTGGGTCACGAACCATGTGAGAATTAGCTTCCGAACTTAAATTATTTTTACTTTATTTTAATCGTTCTTGTTGTTTTTTTACAGTAGATAAATAACAGAACATTTGTTTTTATTAAATTAATTTTAAGATAATTCCATTTTGATGGAATCCCCCTCACGCACCAAGTAACCTGGGGCCTATTTCAGAAAGGAGGTTCGAACAACTCGGAGTTTAAACTTGAACTCTGAGTTGATCAACGCAGAGATTAAAAACTCAAAGTTTGCGGTTTCAGAACAGCTGATCTTAGTAAGGTCAATCAACTCTGAGTAGACTAACTCAGAGTTAAGCGTGTCTCAAAAGCAATTATCAATGGAGCGCAGATATTACGAGTCACCATGGCCATCTGGAAAAAAAAGAGGTTGGCATTTTTTACTCCAGCTGAACATGATTTGCTTATGCAAAGTTACAGCAGTATAGTATAAAGTATAATAAAAAATAATTAATGTAATGTGTGACGTTTATTGACTTTTTTACCATCTAGTTACAGTACATGTCCCTGTTGAGCTAATTATTTGAAGCAAATATTAATATTATCTAAGCTAATATTATTTTTTGCAGTAATATCAAAGGTAAAACTTAAACTGTTATTGAATCTAACTGTCATGTAGGTGCAATCCTGCAGGTATTAAAAGAACATGGCAGCAGCTGTAAATTAAAAAATGTAAAAAATATAATTCAATCAGGTAAGGTTTGAGCATGTCAATGTTTTTTTTATTTTACTTTTTTTTTTTATACATACAGTGCATACAGTGGCCTTACTTACTCATCCCTGATACAGAAAGCTTCCATTAGAAAAGAAATGTAAGAGCATGGCCATGATTGGCGATGTTAGTGATGTAAGAATGGATTAGATTATGGATATACATAACTTAATTGATAGCAATGAAAAACGCTACAACAAAAATGTAACGTTATGGGGTGTAACTGTGGTTGCCCAAAATAATTATTTTAATTGTTGTTATAAGCAAAAAAAAAAAAACAACTTTCCGATGGACAAGGGAGCCAAACCAGGGTCGCCCGCTTGCTGACTCTGTAACCAAACCTCTAGACCATGATTCAAGGTACTAACCAGCACCAAAATTTACTTGACTTAAAGATGAAACATGAGCCCAAAAAGGAAAAAGAAAAACACAATTGGTTACTAATGTTCGGGCACTAGACAAGTATCTACTTGTCACAGATTTTTGACAATTATCCCGGATAGCTCAACCACACAATATCACCGTTACAAGGGAAAAGACAAAAAGATCCACTCTGGGTCTAAAATTCTTGCCCGACATAAATGTAATTCTCTTCAAATTAATTCAGCCTCTTCATCTATGGGATCCTCCTAAAAGGACATTCTGGTTTTTCTTGCAAAAAACTTATAAGAGAGCAATCTGTTTTTTAGTTTTGATTTTTTTACATTTTTGTTTTTATTTATTGTTATAACTGGAATTGAGGTTAGTTAATCTTTATTTAATGTTGTCTGTTTTAAAGACAATTTTACTACAGTTTTGTTTATTAAACTTAATACTATGTTTCATTGTGAAATGTTTTGTTATGCACTTCTTGTGCACTGAATACATTAACTGCAATATCGTATGACGAGGTACAGTAGGGAAGAGGTTTAATGGTATCAAAATTTGGATACCGCCCAAGCCTAGTGGCTATCCTTCCATTAAGAGCAAAGCATAGTGGAGACCAACACAGAAGATCATTCTTAATCTTATCAAAAAGAGATTGATGGTTCCATCTGGAAATGTGAGACAATGATTCTATTCCAAGATAATTAAACTGGTCTAAACTGATTGCTTGAGCCAAAATTCTGATTCTACTTTTAATTCCTCCATTGTCAAAGGGCTATCCATTATTTCATGTTGAAAATCATTTGGGAAGATTAAGAGGTTTTAGGAATAAATAAACATTTGTTGAGTCAGAGTTCGATTAGGTAGTATACAGATGTTTGTAGTAATTTTGAAATGTTCTATTTACATTCTGAGGTTGAGTATGTACTGTGCCCTAATGTCTAATAGCATATGTACTGGCCTTAGATTCACTATCTTTCAAAGTTAATACCAACCGCTTAGAAGAGCGTTCTCTATTAAAGTAATATGACTGTCTAGTACAAAGTATGATGAATTCAGCTCTGTGTAAATATTTCATAAATATAAAAAATTCTGTTTTTTTTCTGTTGTGTTCAAGACCTGTTTAAATTAAGTATAAGATTGTTTATTCTCTTTTACAGGTGGAGCACCATCATTAAGGCAGAGCACCAGCTTATCGTTTTGTTCAGCACAGAACAGGTGTTTTGCTGAAGCCTCTTTGAATCTTGGTGGATCTTTGTACAATCATTGCATAATGAATTAAATATTAAATTAGCGCTAAACTTTTTTCTTTTCTTTTTTTTTTTGTTAAGAGAGGAGAGCACTTCCTATATGTGCAGAGATTTAACCCCAACACACTTGTGAAACACAGATTTGAGGCCGAACCTGTTCTCTCTGCACCTGTTAGCTTCTCTGCCACATGCAGGGGTAGTAACATACACCTGTTGTACCTTTGTAAGTCTCTCTCTATTCATTTTATCATCTGAACCAAATTACAGTTTTGTGTTACTAACAAACCAATTACTCTGCTTTATTTCAGATTTAAATGGCAGTGTCTATGAGAGTGTGTTGCCACTCAGGAGTTCATCTACAGGAGCTGAAGGTGTCCTGGCTCTATCTCGCTCCCTATGTCTCAGTCTTCCACTTGGGGAAGAAAAACTGATTTCTGGTGCTGTTGTTGTGCTTGATGAGGCTCACGTAGCTGTGGTTGGATTCCCCCACCCATCTGCTGGAGGTTGTAAAGGTAATTCTTCCTCTTCAAACCATATGATCCATTCTTTTCACTAGGGGTATGCAGCAATATTGCTGACAAATGGGGGTTTATAGTACCATTATTACCAACTTGTATGCGTTTCAAATGATAAAACTACAAGTTTATTTACATGTTGTTGTTGTTGTTTTTTTGTTTGGGCAAGTTAGTCTGAAAATGCAATTATACATTATAAACAGTCACTATTTTATAGATATAAATAAATATATAAGCATCAACATTCACAGAACACATTAACTAAAGCAAGCATAGGATGCACAAACATTTAGTAGCACAAATGTTTTAGTGCTGCCATGAAGCTTTATCAATAAACTAGTTTAACTGAAGACCTACATTATATTTCTCAACAAGGAGCTGGTAACATTATTGATTCTAAAGCAATTAAAGCCACAGCTTCACTGTTAATAGAGAACAGCAGAAAAACAGTGGCAATTCGAAAATACACAGCCTGCCACTGTCATAAATGAACACTTGATAAATTACACTTTTCTGAAAACAGTTTTTCCACAGTGGAGAGAGCACTCAAACACAAGTTTATATAGATAAGTAACAAGCAGATATTTCCATGTAGTGCAAGTAGGATGCCTTAC
This sequence comes from Enteromius afrohamiltoni, assembly GCA_034779775.1. Classification (NCBI taxonomy): domain Eukaryota; kingdom Metazoa; phylum Chordata; class Actinopteri; order Cypriniformes; family Cyprinidae; genus Enteromius; species Enteromius afrohamiltoni. Next base: position 951,724 of record JAUYWG010000075.1, on the reverse strand, counting down.
ATCGTTTTATACCTGAGCACTCCTACACTTCCCCATTAATTATTGCTTACTATGATATACTAAATGAATTAATAACATATGAACAAATGTGAGCTAGAGCAATGCAAGACATAAAAAAAACAAGAATGAGAAAAGTGTGCACCAGTCTTATGAATGAGATTGTCACCTTCTTTCCTCCATGCCTCTTTCCCTCTTTTATCACTCTGTATCTGACTGGTGCAATGTTGTCATCCATAGATTACCTTTGCATCTGGAACACACGTTTTCAAACTCTTCAGGCTTGTAAAGAAATGGCAGGAAGGATCTACAGTCAGGTGTGTTTATTACAAATTTTATATATATATGCGTGTATCTATAAAAATTAGTGGTGTCAAAATGTTAATTGGAATATAAAAAAAAATATTGAACATGGCTTTTTTGTTAAAGTTGCACCGTGACCTCTGTGTCATTTAATATGAAAACAGGAAAGAAATTGCATGCATGCAGTGTTGTGGTCAGTTATCAAAATTTACCAAAAAGGTGATTAAAAATTAACATAAAGCTGAAGCTAAGTTTCCATCCAAAGATTCTTATTAAACATATATACAAAACTGGAATAACCCATAAAACATATTTGAATTTCTATCCAACAATTCAAAGAGAAGAAAAATGCTACTTCCTGCTAAACTGTGGCACTAAATATCAATAAGAATAAAGGCACTGCGTGTCATTTTCATATATTATACAGAAGATATGATGTACAATAACTTTTTATAGCTTTAAAGGAACAGTTCACCCAAAAATGAAAATTATACTGTCTTTTGAAGCATCCTAGGTGTATGTGAATTCTTTCAATCAGTTATAAAAAAAAAAAATTTGCCCTGTGAATGGGTTTAAATGGATGATTGACGTTACACATCATAAAATAATGTGGACATATTTGTTATAAAACGTCCCTCACATGCATTTTTGTATGATAAATATCTATATTTCAAACTTAATAAGCACTTTTCTGTCACTTCTGCTGACTACGGAAAGCGGAAGCAGTCCAGGCTTATGACGCATTGCGTTGATTTACTGATGAGTATGGAGAGAGAACAAAACAAAATGCCAGTCATGAATTAGAAGCACAAACTGAGGATTTGTGAAGAAAAATGTAAGAGGATTTCGATATAAGCCAAGAGGAGACTGGTTTTCCTTTGCTAAAGTAACCTTTGAAACTACATACCCCAGAGACTCACGCACAATGCATACATCCGCCGGGACTGCTTCTGGTTTCCACAGACAGCAGATGTTAAGGAAGTTTGAAATATGGATATTTATTGTACAAAAAAAGCATGGATTTGCTACAGGAGTTTATTCAACCCCCGGAGCTGTGTGAGGGACGTTTTATTATGACACTGCACACGTTATTTAACATCTTCTGAAGTGTAATGGCCATCACCCATTTAAACCCATTCAAAGGCTTGGAGTGTTCTGGACAATTTTTTATTATAATTCTGATTGGATTTGTCTGAAAGAAGAAAGTCACATACACCTAGGATGCTTCAAAGGTGAGTAAAAGACTGGATAATTTTCACCTTTTGAGTGGACTATCCCTTTAAGGTGTCCATTAGGGCTGCAAATAACGATTATTTTAATCAATTAATCTGTCAATTTATTTTTCAGATGAAAAACAAAAAGCCAAGAAAAGCGTTAATTTCCAACCCTTTATTCAATAACAGAACTAAAATCTTTAGAAAGTACACAAACATGTTGCTCCTTGGGATGTTAAAACAACAAAATAAAAATGGACGAACACAAAAAACATACACCATATATGCGCTTTACGTCTGCAAAATATATAGACTTTAAAAAAAAAAAAAAAGTGCCACCTGAGCTACCAGAACTTCAAATAATTTTCTCTCTCTCAACATGTTTGTTGCCAACCCTTTTAGTAATATATTTTTATTGATTTAACCGATTCCTTGTTGCAGCCTTAGTGCCCATCTATATTTCGTTTAAAATGTATTTTTGGCACATATATCTAAATATGAGATAGAATGGATTATGTAGAGATTGTTTTAAGTTCACTTAAGTTAGAATACAAGTATAATAAATGTTCAAATTGATAGCTCTCAATTATACTGCAATGTTGAATGGCTATGATCAATGGTTAAATATTATGGGGAAAGGCCGTATTATTGATGTCAATGATACTGGCCATCAGTCATAAAATACAGCATTTCATTTTGTAAATTAGTTTTACAATTAATCACAGTGAATTTCAGAACAATTTGCGATTTTAATAATTTTTTTATCCATTGACATCACTAATTTAAAAAATAAAATTTTATATATATATATATATATACACACACAACATTAGTAAACATGTACTAAGAATGAACAATACTTCTACAGTAGTGATGGGCGGGTCGTCTCGTAACCCGCGGAAATCCATGTATGTTACGTGCAATTCCCTGTAGCCTATATTAAATATTTGGTAATATCTATTTTCATATTTTATTAAGTTCTTTGATAAGATTACGTCACGTGACAAGTCACGAAAGCGCTAAGCAGCTGCTGTTGCCAGCCACAAGCGTATCAAGCGGGAGTACATTCAGCTCTGCTGCCCGGGTGCTGGAGTCCAGGCGAAATAAATTACCCTGGTACAGTGGATGCCTGCCTTTTTTTGTACAGCGAACGTTAAAACGCTAAATGAACATTTCCGTGTGATAAATTGAAAAATTGCTGCTTTGTAAATGTTTAAAATGTGTTATCTTTTTATTAATATGACCTGATTTATCGTTCATGTTCATAATCATATGTTGTCACCAGTTTACGGAGCGATGTTTCTAAGCACTTCCAGGCTTAAATAAAGGCTGTTTTCGTTTTAAGTAAGATGCCTATAGTATTTAAATGTTTGTAATTAATGTTCGTGGGGGTGGGGCGGGCCTGGTTGTAAAAATAGTTACAGTGGTGCGGGCATCACTTTTCTACAGCACTTATTGTTAATTTCAACATTTACTAATGCATTGTTAAAGTCTCTCTCATGCATTTGTAAATGCTGAAATTAACAATAAGTGCCGTAGAAGTATTGTTCATTCTTGGTATGTGTTTACTAATGTTGTTAACTGATGTTATCCTATAAACTTTATTGTAAAGTGTTACCATATATATCCTTTCATGAAAATATTATAAAGTTTAATTCTGTAGTGAGACAAAAACATAATTTCTCCGGAATACAGTTGTGGTGCTATTCTGGGAAGCTGTACATCCCTCATGGGAAGGTGCTGTCAATAATTCCTTTTGAGTGCCAGAAGTCGTCTCTTGCAGCTGCCTTGGGAAAACTGAAGCAGACAAGTCAGAATGGTAAGCACCTTTCTATTGAAATACGGACATCTGCTCTGTATTTTTCTATAGCATCGTATATGAAATAAGGTAAACCCTGTCAAATGACCTTTTGCTTTGTATTCAGCATCCAGATCATGCAGTTTTGTGTCTTCCTGGGCTGCCCAGACTTTAAATGACATCACACAGACAACAGAAATCAAGAGCAGAATGTCAACCAGAAATGTAAGATACTGTGTCAGTTGCACCACTTCTTACAGAGTTCTGATTTTGCAGCCGGGATATTCACGCAATGCCAAATTCATAGATGTAATTACCTGGGAAAGCAAAAACTGATATATAAAAATGTGAAACAGGGATCAGCAATGGAATGGTTAAAGAGGGACAAAATGACTATATTGTTTAATAAAATAATAAATAATTATTACAAAGCAGTTTCAGTTTCAACCAAAAATCTCTAGATTTAAAAGAATTGGTTATTATACAGCTACTTGCCACATATGTAAATAATTTAACACAAAATATGAATTTCATCATATTTTATTACCTCAAGATGACTCTGTTGATAGCTGTCTGTTATCAATTGTAGCGGTTTTGTAAAAAAAAAAAAAAAAAAACGGACCAAAGCAAGACCACCCCAATCACTAAAAAGACTGTAGGGTTTAGATTTATTTACTAGTCTCACAGTTCAGAAATGTTCTTTTTTTTTGGGCAGAGGCCAGTTTGAGAAAATCTGTTTCAAAAAAACAAGAAATGAATAAAACAAAGCAATAAATGCTGTTACATAATACATATTAATTTTTATGTTTTTTTTTTATGTTAATACTCTAAAAGTGACTAGTTCTTTGTTTATTTAGTAAGTTGGCACAAACTGATTTTTAATAATTACATTTCAAATAAATCCTTCAGAAGTTTTCTTTATTTGCAAATCAGGGGGCTTGAATTTTTGTAATTCTGCAAAAGGGGGGTCCGGCAGAAAACAGTTCAAACAGCCACTCCACAAAATGTGCTGGTGATTTAGATCAGTACAATTTGGGTTGAAAAATCAGTTGAAATTTTTCCTTTAACATTTTGGGGGGAAATGTTTTTTTGTAATTTTTAGGGTGTTTGTGTTCACACTATTGCATTTCCTGAACAAGGACTTTTTGTTCCACTTAAACAGTAAATTTAAAAATTGTTTTTGGAACTAGTTGAACAGTGTTTGATGGCTGACATTATGTCCTCCAAAACTGGAATTGTTCTTATCTTTTGCCCAAAAATATACGTGTTGTACACCTTTGCAATATTTATTTAAAAATATTTTCTTTGTTTATATAATTGTTTATTTTACTGCGCACCGGGTTTCTGCAGGATTTGTAAGCTGTCTATTGCAACACATCAAATTTTTAAAATGAAAAGTATGATTTTACAGTTCAAATACAAGTTATCACAAAAAAGTAAAAAAAAAAAATATTAATTTAAAAATTTATTTTCAAAATTTAAACCATTTTTTAAAAAAAAGAAAAAAAGTGAAAATCAAATGTATCAATTATTTATCTAATGGTTTAATAGCTCTTCTGTTGTTTTAAAATAATTCATGTCAAAATATCAAAGTATAAACTTATATGGTGCACAGTCACGTTTCTCTTATACAGTACAGTTTGGTTGAAATTAAACGAGTGTACGTTGTGAGCAGCGAATAATTTGTAGAGATCTGCCAGAAGCAGCTGCCGCTATGAACAGCTGGTTTGTATGTAGACATCTGATGGCCAATCTACATCAGAATTCGCAAACCCCTAAAAAGGACAACTTTCTCAAAAGGGATACAGGTTTTGCCCAATCTCATGTTAATCTTGAAATGCATCTAGAGTAGTATTGCGTTCTTCATTTCTTCAAAGACTCTTGATTTGATTTTATTTATAAAATAAAGAAACCGCTTTACAATTCTAACAGTCAAGCTCTAGTTTAGAGTGTATTTAACACCGAAATACGCCACCATACATCCAAACAGTTTAGTTTTCTTTATCAGTTCAAACCACTTAAAATAAATGAGCCTCAAAATTATAAAGGAACAACAGGCTTGTTTGTGAGCAGGGCAATTTGTCCCTCAATCTTAAGCTTGAGCATTGGTAGGTCTTACGATTATTCATACTAAATAAAAGTAGCAAAACAGGGGGGCAGTCGTGGCCTAATGGATAGAGAGTCGGACCTGTAACCCAAAGGTCATGGGTTCGAGTCCCAGGTCCGGC
>JAUYWG010000075.1:851056-877017 GCA_034779775.1 Enteromius afrohamiltoni | reverse complement strand
TAAAATATATGAAAGTCTAATGTTTATCAGTACATTACAGAAAATAATGAACTTTATCACAATATGCTAATTTTTTGTAGATCAGTGCTTATCAGTTCATATTAGTTGGCTTAACTTACCTTAAGCTATCAATGCACATTTTGTCTTAAAAAGCACAATTTAGCCTATATTAGCATTGTTTTTGTATCTTTTCATTTCATGTTATTGATACGTACATTTCATTAATACATCTTTATTTCCTTTTTCATACAGATAAGAGATGTACTTGCATGGCCAGAAATAGTTGGGAGATTAGCATACACAGGGAGTCACAGGGAAATTCCTGAAGTAACCCAAGCCCATGGCAAAGAAACCCTCCCCTTGGAATTTAACCAAGAAATGCAGCAGGATGGCACCTCACAAAGTGGTCCCTTTATGTTGTGGCTGTGCCCAGGGGCCTTTCTGTGTGGAGTTTACATGTTTCCCTGTGTGTGTGATCCATTTTCCCCTTAATACGAAGACACAGCACTGATGAACTGGAGACACTAAATTGTTGAGGTGCAAATGTTTGAGCCCTGTGATTGGCCATCTGCCCAGGCTGTCCCTTTCTGTAGCCCTAATATCTGGAATAGGCTCCAACCTGACAGATCCAACCTCTTCATGCTGAATAAGCATCTTTTGTTCGTAAAAACTTAATAAAATAATAATTATTATAATAATTATTTTATTATTATAAAATAATACACTTCTCATACAACTTCTGAATAGTTATTGGAAAATTAACTATGAGTAAACTATGACATGCAGTGTCATGATTTGTACTTTGAATTACCAATTGTTAAGAATAATAATGATTCTCCAGATAATTCTACAGTTGAAATACTGTTACAGTATTCCAGGATGGATTAAAGTTGTTGTAATGTTTAATACAGATCATTATTTCATGTAATCATGTTTTGATTTCACAAATCACAAAACCCCCTGAATAAAACACTAAACAATATTAGAGGACAGTACTGGACTGGTTTTATTCTTTTGTGGCACATGCTTGGAATATGTAGCAAGTCTTGGTTCTAAACCATAAAATACACTTATGTTATCTCTTTAGTTAAATCTAAAACAATCAAGCAGTATCAATAACAACTATTTTGAATGATCTAGTGAAACAAAATGTGTTCTAATAATTAATAAAAGTCTGATGAATGATCCTTGATTTATCTGAGCTTATATACAGTAAGACATTTACAGGTACCATGTAAAAGTAAGAACTAAAGTTGTGATTAAAATTAAAACTAAAATTGTGATTTCATTTTCTTAATTGCCTCAACTGAAATATAGTCCATCCATTCCACACAAAACAAATGTAATTACTGAGTTGTGACAATTTTCAGATTAAACTGAAATGATCCTTAGCTGCCACTTTAAAGCATTAAAATGCAACCATTTTATGCGTGTACTATACATCTAGCATTTTATTATTTTTATTAGTATTCAACAGTGACACATTTTGTCTTAAGATACTCATTCAGGGCTTCTTGTCCTGTTGGGGAGAAATACACCCAGTTAAAACAATATAAAAATGTATTTATTGTAAATTAAACATTATTGTAAGTAAATTAAATATAGTACAATGACTACTCACTAAAACCTGTTGGCTTGTGTTAATTTAAATTAATTTATCTTGCATCAAAACATTTATCATTCAAACAATCATATTTTTGTCTTACCCAAGTCTTTGCCAAAACCAGACTGTTTAAACCCACCAAAAGGAGCAGCCACATCGGTCTTGTTGTAAGTATTGATAAACACAGTGCCGGCCTGAATTTTTTCACTCACATACAGAGCCTTACTGATGTCACGTGTAAACACACCAGATGCTAAACCATATTCTGTAGCATTAGCCCTCTGCAGTACTTTGTCAACATCTCTGAATGAGGGAGATTGAGGAAAAGGCAGTTTACAATGTTGTTACTACTCTGAAAAATTTGTACAATGTATACAGTTAAATCTATTGTAAATCATTTAAATAGTTTATATCAATTGACTGGTGTGAAACAATCAGCATTTTAGTAATAAAATTAGCTTATTTCTACCAACCCATTACTGAATTTGGAGATGATCATGACAGGCCCAAAGGACTCCTCAACAGCAATATACATGTGATCCTGCACGTCAGTGAAAACAGTTGGTTCAAAGAAGAAACCTATAGAGATACAAGATGTAAACAACATTGTGCTTTGTCCCTCACTAAGACTTATGCATATGCTCACAGTCCTCTAACCCGAACGATTCACTTGTTTCCCTCCACAGACTAATTTTGCTCCTCCTTTGACTCCTTTTTCACAGTATTCCACCAGTTTGTCCAAATGAGCTTTGTGGTTCTGCGGGCCATGGTCTGTGGAACGGTCCAGTGGATCACCGATCTTCATCTTCTTTATTTCACTTACCTACATAGACACAGTTATATATGCTATGAGCTTTGAATTAAGATACTGGGGTTATAAATGAATTCTATAATCATGAATTAATAACTCCTCACAGTACGCCTTTTACACTTCAGTTAAAATGAAATGGGATAGTTTACCCAAAAACGTCACTAATTACTCATCCTCATGTCGTTTAAAACCCGTAACACATCCGTTATAAAAAATAAGACATTTTTCTGAAATTCTAAAGGTTTTGCCCCTCCTATAGAGGATCATCACTAAAATAATCAGCTAAGTTTCTGGACCTTGATGTGTTAATTACATTGCTGTCTAAGTAAGGTTTAGAGAGCTCTTATACTTAACCAAATTAATCTTCATTTTCTGTTCTAATGATGAATGAGGGTAGTTAATGACACTTTAACTAAATAATTTTAGTTAACCCTTTAAATAATTTAAAGAGGTTTAAAAGTTAAGTATGACTACATTAGTAGCTGCAAATTGCTTTCCAAAAGCTTGAGCTGATATACAGCCATAACCCAGTCATTCATGGCCATGTATCAGAATTGGTGGAATTCAGTCACAGGTAATCAAAAGGAACGCATGTATGTAAAGGTGACGACTCTAACTTCCATGCAGACTTTAAACCATATGTATTGTTCTTACCACTCTCTCCACAAAAGTGTCATGGATAGATTCCTCAATGAAAAGTCTCCCAGCTGCAATGCAGTTTTCTCCTTTATTGAAGAACACAGAGCTCATACCCTGTAGACAAGAAATGTGTGACATGTCTGAGATTACAACCGAACATTTACATCACAAATACAATTGTGTGATGTTACTGAGGTAAACAAACCATTCTGACAGCCTTGTCCAGATCACAGTCGTTAAAAATGATGAGAGGAGATTTTCCTCCTAGCTCAAGAGAAACCTTCTTCACATTGCTGACTGCACAGCTACAAGATACACAAGCATTCTGATGATTTACAACTTTCAGTAAAATTTCATAAGTAATTTACTGCAAAAGCTGAAATCAGAAACCTTTGATACTTAGAGATACTTAAACCCCAGCATTGTTTACATTTTAAACAGATGCTAATTTACCTTTTCATTATCTGTTTGCCAATCTCAGTGGAGCCAGTGAAGCCTAGTTTACGAACATCAGGGTGGTCAGATAACCGCTGACCAACCAGAGACCCTGAAATTTACATATTTAAGTGTACAAAGAATTTACAATATTGAATTGTGTAAAGAAAACAGTTAAAGTTCAGTACATTTTCATTGACAGGTTTGGGCTATACTATACTCTGTTGTGTATGTTTTGTTTTATATGTACCTGATCCTGGTAGTATGTTCACAACACCTTTCGGAAACTTTGCCAATGCAGTTAATTCAGCAAACTTGAGAGCAGTCAAAGGTGTGACCTAGAATAGAATGCATAAACACTCCTTAAAATCTGTATTTAAATTATTTGGGTTAAATATGCCATGTCCTTGTGCTCTGTTTTAATACAAACTTATTTACCTGTGCAGGTTTGAGCACCACAGTGTTTCCAGCTGCTAGGCAGGCTGCAGTCTTCCATGCCAGCATCATCAGTGGATAATTCCATGGAATGACAATGGCACATACGCTAAACATAAACAAACAAGAACTAAATATTCTCAACATTCTGTCCAGACAAACTAAATGCATAGTAATTAAAACATGAAGGATACTTTTATGGGGAAGAGTTGATTTTACCCAATTGGTTCTTTCTTAGTAAAGGTAAGGTTTCGATTAGGTCGAGCCTGGTTGATAGGAATAGTGCAGCCCTGTGGATAAACAGCATTAAGTACATATTAATTATCACAAAATTACATTTCTCCCTTGTTTCATTCCACAAAATCATTTAAAAAAATGTTTAAATTAGGTGAATAAAGCTAGGGAAAAAAACACAGAATGTACACTTTAATAACAGAATATCCTAAATATGACACTGTGGCATACGTCACAAATTATAGCTGGTAAATAAATATTCTGATAAATAACAAAAACAAACCTGAATCTTGTCACACCAGCCAGCGAAATATCTGAATGTTTGAATAGACATGCCGATGTGTGTTTTGAGGGCCAGAGTATAGACTGCTCCTGAGTCTATTGTCTCAATTGTGGCCAACTCTTCCTGATGCTGCTCCATCAGATCAGCCAGTCTGGAGAATAGACACATACATACAACTACAATTAAAACTTTACTAATATGTGTATCACTGCATGGATTGTTTCACAAATAATCATTGTCTATCACATGTAGTTTTATATTTAATTGATGTAGTAATCTTTGTCAAATGTATTGATACTTAATGAGAAATCAGTTTGGTCAATCAAAAAGCTCATATTATCATAATATTTTTCCAATGTTGGTATTGAGTAAAGATAATCCAGAGCCAAATTTAGGTATGTTATTCCAACTAAAACCAGTTCAGAGCATAAATATAAGAAAGAAAGAAACCTCTGTGTTTTAAACTGCAGTGTTCAAATTTAAAATGCATGTACTTGTAGAGTAGTTTGCCTCTGTCTCTGGGGTTCATTTTGCCCCACTCTCCCTCCTCAAATGCTTCTTTAGCTGCAGCCACTGCTTTTTCCACATCCGAGATCTGAGCTAAGGACACATCACAGATTGCCTACACAAACAAAAGCTGAAATGTGAATGTGAAAAACAAAAAGACAGATAATGTAGAAAAACTGAGAGTGAAAAAGGAAATAGCGTTCCCTGTGTACCTGTCCATCAGTGGGGTTAATGGTCTTATAGGTCTTTCCCCCTTCAGCATCTACAAACTCCCCATTTATGAAAAGCTGGTGTGGGATTTGAATTGTCATGTTGTTCAGATTCTTTTCTACCTACAGAAATTGAGACACATAATCATAAAACACAAAATTACTATTTCATAAACACACACAAACCAAAAAATAGCATAAAAGCGTATTTACCTAATCAGCTTTCTTTTTTATAAACAGTCAGTAATTCTAAGTTTGATACCTGCAATAAAATTTGATGTATACTACTGTGTATGAAGTCTAGGTTTATAGTACCTCAGAAAAATATATATATAATAATATGATAAAATTACTATCACAAGCACATTAATAAGTATATAATGTACATCATTCTTCATCCCCAACTTCTGCAGTCATCAAACTATGTTTTTAACAGTTTTCAAAAAAACATGCTTTTTTATTGTGCATTCCAACTGATCTAAATCAAACTGCAGTTGGGTTATTTTAATTAGGTTAAAAATAACTAAAATATACAGCTAATTAACACAATGAAATCATACATGATAACATTTAACCGATGTAATACTAACATAGTCTACAGTGAACGCTTCTTCCTCGTCCTCTCCTCTCAGCTTCCTCACACACATTTGAATGAAGTCTTCAAAGCTTGTTGCCATGTAAACATCCTCATTCTGCAACTGCAACTGTGTCGCCCTCAGCTTAACTTCTTCCACCAATCTATAGTACAAAAATAAGAATAGGTCTTTTTAATTAGATAAAGGTAAAAATGAACAAAACAAAGAATGTACATGTATATACCTGATGACAATTATGCGTGCACACATTACCTGACTACATCCATGGAAGCAGCACCAGACTTAAAAAAGTCAGTACTGTCTTCAATCTTCTCTACATTAGTCAAAATACTCTTCCACACCACCTGGACAAAAAAGCAATAAATATTCTAACCATCTTCAAAACACATTATCTGTCAGAACAGTTTTGTAGCATACATACAAAGAATATCAATAACACCAAGAAGTTGGTGCTGAAGTTGAGTTGAAATGATTGATGTTTTTTTTACCCTCATCTGCTCAGCAAATTGTTTTTCATCCTCAGAGAGCTCCACAGTGTAACTGACACCAGCTTTAAAATACTGGGATGCAGCAATCATCTTCCCATCCTCAAACTGCAGATTCTTCACAAGTAACTACACACAAGTACAAACTTTATGTATCTAAATACACAGACACATGCTTACCTACAGTCCTTTATTGCACATTTTATTGGGTAAATAAGTAAATGAAAATTTATTTTAAATTATTAATTTATTTTACTTATGTCGTGCTAAACCTGTATGATTTTTTTCTAGGCAGAGGCTATTTGCACTAAATGCAAATAGCAATGAATTCTATTAACAAAAAGTGAAAATAGCAGAATTTTTAGTGATATGCTATTTATACTAAGTGCAAATAGCTATTTATTCTACTTACACTATGTTTAAATAGCAGAATGTCTATACGTTTTACACTTTAGTAATACACAGGCTGTTTGTCCAGTTCACACAAAATATGTTACTGATCATTTAGAGACCCTAATGACAAAAATATTTTGATTTAGTACATCATTTCTAAGATGTCTAATTGATTTCTATCAACATGTGAAAGAATTTTTGGGTAAACTATCCCTCTGAATTTGGTTGCCATTGTCACAGGCTAGCACAAATGGATCCTGCCTAAAGTAGGTGGTGCTTTATTAACCATGTTTTGTAAACTATGTTTCAACAAGTTTCATCTTTATCAAGTTTGGCCAATTTAATTTTAATAATATAAATTAAAAATATTTCTACATGTCCTTACCGTCTTTCCATCATTCCCATAAAGAACAAGGCCATTTTTGGTAACCAGACTTGGTCGACTTGCTCCAGCAATTTCCAGAGGTTGACCATTACTTGAAGAATGATCATTTTCCAACAGTGTTGATCCATAAAATGAAACATTCTACCAAACAAAATAAATAAATAAAACAAAACAGTTTTGTACATAATTGAATGCATTTGACTAAGAGTCATGTTCCCCTTCAGTAGAGTTCACTACGACGTTACATATGGGATCTCACCTGAGAGACCAATATTTCCAATCGTCTTCGAGTCTTTGGAAAAAGGCCAATGAATATTGGCGTGCAATAATCACAGCCAGGTGCACCTTATCACAGCGTGAGTATAAGAGGGCACAGCTGGATTGCGCTTGCAGCTTTTCGCTTCGGAGCATTCGTCTGAATGCATCATATGCTGTTGAGTCTGCTGAAGAAGAGAATCTTCAAAACAAAAAGAGTTCCTGTGGAGTTTATGCTCTCTCGCCGTTTCAACCAGAGCTGGGCAGTTGACAGCGGAACCCGTGGGATCGGTAGCCTTTATAAAGGCTTAAGGAAGTGCACACAGTGCCGCGAAGAGGTCCTCCCTGGGCAACCAGGCTGCACAAAAGAGCAATTTCCCAGCGCGGTTTTATAGCCATTCACCGGAATGTCTATGCAGCCGTGTGCTTCTGTGTGTGGGAGTTTCCTCACATCCTCAGACGGGCATGAGCGCTGTCTTTCGTGCCTGGGCTGGGTGCATGCAGAGGCAGCGCTCGTGGATGAGTCATGATATGCGGATGAGGGAGAGTCAGGTGGTGAACCGCTTGCCGGCACAGGACAGAGGCCGTCCGGCTTCACTCTCCGGACGACGAAGGTTGCCGCACGTGCCATTGGTCAGGTGATGTCCACAGTAGTGGATCAGGAGCGACACCTCTGGTTCAACCTTGCTAAGATGGCCAACGTTGACAAAGACCGCTTTCTTGTTGCGCCCATCTCACAGGTTGGCCTCTTTGGTGACACTGTTGAGGACTTTGCCCAGAAGTTCTCGGCAGTCCAGCAGCAGGAGGCCATTAGTCACTTACTACCACACCGTGAGTATGCCAATCTCCCAAGCGCCCTGCCTCAGCCTGTTCGACGTCGTGGGCGTCCCCACGCGGCACCCAAACCAGCAACACCTGCTCCATCCCCGGCTGAAGCACACGATGCTAGGCTTGCTGCGCGGCGTCAAACTGTCAGAACTCACGTGCTAAGAAGAAGTGCCCCTGAGACGGGCAGCCCAGAGGTGATGGAAGTTGCTCTTCGGGGGACGATGACATCTGTGCCCCCACCCCCGTAGGAGGGCCGGGAGCGGTATCTGCGCATTCAGCTGCCGTCGACCCTACAGGCGAAGGACGCAATCGAGCCTGTCCCTCCACCTGAGATGAGGTCAGGGTTTTACAGTCCTTACTTCATCGTGCCCAAAAAGAGTGGTGGGTTGAGAACCATCCTGGACCTCAGAGACCTGAACCGGTCCCTTCTCAGGCTGCCATTCAGCATGATCACGCCGAAGCGCATACTAACATGCATTCGGCCCCAGGATTGGTTCGCAGCCATCGACCTGAAGGACGCATACTTTCATGTCTCAATTCTGCCTCGCCACAGACCCCTTCTGCAGTTTGCGTTCAATGGTCGAGCGTATCAGTACAAGGTTTCCCCCATTTGGCCTGTCCCTGTCTCCCCGAGTCTTCACCGAGCTCACGGAGGGGTCTCTGCCTGCCTCTGTCTGCCTAACTACCTCGACGACTGGCTGATAATGGCTCACTCGCGGGAGTTGTTGTGTCAGCACAGGGACATAGTGCTTCAGCACCTCAGCCATCTGGGCCTTCAGGTCAACCAAGAGAAGAGCAAACTCTGTCCAGTGCAGAGGATCTCTTATCTCGGCATGGAGCTGGACTCGGTCGAAATGACTGCCCGCCTCACAGGGGAGCACAAAGGCCATGCTGACGTGTCTGAGATCATTCAGGCACAAAACAGTGGTTCCTCTCAAATCTTTTCAGAGGCTCCTGGGGCATATGGCAGTCACAGCCGCAGTTACGCCGCTGGGGCTCTTCCATATGAGACTGCTTCAGCATTGGTTACATGGACGAGTCCCGAGATGGGCACGGCACCGAGGTACTCTCTGGATTAGCGTTTCCCCGGAGTGTCGTTGGAGTGTTCAGCCCGTGGTCAGACCTTGCCTTCCTACAGGCTGGAGTACCTCTAGGACAAGTGTCCAGGCATGTCGTGGTGCACACGGATGCCTCCACCACGGGTTGGGGTGCTGTATGCAACGGGCAAGCAGCCTCAGGCACCTGGACAGGTGTTCATAGCTGTGGCATAACAATTGCCTAGAGTTGCAGGCCATGCTTCTGGCCCTTTGTCGCTTTCGACCGATGTTGCTCCACAAGCACGTGCTCGTCTGGATGGTCGCCTGTTTTAGGTGAACCTGGCTGTGATTATTGCACGCCAATATTCCTTGGCCTTTTTCCAAAGACTCGAAAACAATTGGTCTCTCAGGTGAGATCCCATATGTAACGTCTGCATTCCCTCCTTCAGGGAATGTGGGTTACCTAAGTAACCTAGACGATTCCTGTGCTGCTGTGTGTGTGTTAATTTAAACACTCACTTTGCCATCAATCTCTGCCCAGGCTCCAGGTACTCTGTCATTTCCTCTGATCCAGTTATGAATGGCTTCTGCCGGCTGGTTCCAGTCAATCTATTCAATCAACCATAGATAATTATTGTTTAAATGTTGTGTACAACAACAAGGTTAAAGCTATATATACATATATATATATATATATATATATATATATATATATGCTTTGCTAGAGAACTCCACCTTTGAGTTTTCTTTTTTCTGAATACACTCATATGTGGCTCCTTCCTCTGGTTGTTTGATTCTCGGAGCTTTACCTGCTGCAATTAACCTGACTGCCTCCACCTAAAACAAAAACACACACACACACACACAAGAATTCAAGGGTGCTCTCATATAAAATAACTACATCACACTTCAAATCCTACTGATCCTAAGTTTTAAAGTTAATGCATAGTATGCTATAGTTTATATGATGTAATATGATTTAGTTGTAGAAGTTTCTGCATTGATCCACACCATGCCTTTGACTCCCTCTGGGAACAAGAAGCGTTTGTAGATGCTGTTTACATTGTCGTTTGGCTCCACATCACATTCTTTTTGTAAAAGTATTGGTCCTGTGTCCAATCCATCATCTGCCCAGAATATAGTAAACCCACCTTTCTTATCACCATGGATCAGTGTCCTTAAAGGACACAAAATAGAAAAACATAAATCATGTTATAACAATGCAATTTTACATAATTTACACACTCAAGAATTGTGTTATCATTTGCATAAACACATATTATGTTTAATAACAACTGCAGATAATAATACAACTTCAAAATTAAATTGTATTTCCTGGAGAAAACATGTCTCCGATGCATTCAAGAGAACATGTATCCATCAAAGCACGCTAGATAGCATGATAGCATGATATCTTAAATTATATCCCTTTTTTTGAACCAATAAATATAAAGCAATAACACTGTTCATGTACTTTTTTTCACAGCAGTTCACTCTGTGTCCTCCAATGTTTTATAGATGGATTTTGGCCAAATACTGGGATCAAAGCATTTAAATAATATTTATATTATTTCTAATTACCACACATATACACACATAATCATTAATAAAACACAAAAAAGACCACAGACATACCAGTTAATGGCAGAGGCACCTCTGTGTCTGGGCAGCAAGGAGGGATGATAAATGATGGACCCATGCGTTGGGTGATCTATCACTTCCATAGGGATAAATTGGGAGCAGAAAGGTAGAACATTCAGCTCAGCCCCAACTGCCTTATACTGATCCACAACTTCTGTGATGGCCTTTCCCTTCAGCCTCCAGCGGGGAAACTTGAACACTGGCACACCATCTTTCTCTGCCTCAGTCGCTGTGTAAAGTAAAGGTTTGTTTCAGTTTGAGCAACATTGGTTTTTTGTTAAGATCCACACGCAAAAAAGAGCAGTGTCGAAGCACACATGCCAATAAAAAGGATTCTGCAAAATTTCAAATTTTATATAGGCCAAAGTTTCATAGTGCAACTAACTCATAATTCATTACATTTCGGGGAGTCTCACAAGAAGACAAATAATAACCTTAACCAATCTTGTCTTGTCATATTTTCGAGAGAACTGTTGACTTTAAAACATAGTTTTCTTTTGCATGTAATGGATAGTACATGTATATATTTAATTATTTAGATTTTAAATAAATATTCAAATTTAAATGAATTTAATGAATGTTTTCAATGATGCAGCAATTAACAGAAGAGTTGTATCACCATCATATTTTAATACCAGTAGAAAATTTGTATTCAAATACTTTTATGTAAGAATTTAATTTTTAAAGTATTTTTGAAAAAGATTCAGATCAAGATGAATGTTTGGTGCAAGAGCAAAGCTGCTGTTGTTTATGTCAGAGAATGAATTTGTATGAAATCACATTGTATGATGGAAACATGATAGTAAGGCATAAGAAAGCTGATGAATAAGCGTCTTCAGAAACAAAACAATGAGAAAAGACACTTAAATTTTACTTCAAAAAATCACAAAAGCACAGAGGACTATTTTCAAGCAAACTTTTCACAAATAATTGTATCGCACTTCAGATGCTGTTGTTTACAGAAATTGTTTATAAGTAATTGATTATTCACAAGACTAAGGAAAGGAATTTAACATTAAATAGACCCACAAAGGTGACTTATACATATTTTTCATATTCTGTTTGTGCTCCACAGTAAAAAGGAAGACATATAAACCTGGGATAGCGTGGGTAGATTTTGAAAGTAT
Organism: Enteromius afrohamiltoni; assembly: GCA_034779775.1. NCBI lineage: Eukaryota > Metazoa > Chordata > Actinopteri > Cypriniformes > Cyprinidae > Enteromius > Enteromius afrohamiltoni. The sequence goes on along the minus strand of JAUYWG010000075.1, from coordinate 865,114 downwards.
TGTCTGTTTAGGAGTAACATCAATGATCCTAACAGAAACAAGAGACTTACCAAGTGGATCCACTTTTCCATCTTTGTCAGGGATGGTGAATACACCAACAATCATGTGGCCATCCTTCTTCAGTTCTTTGTACACTTCCTGTCCAAAGAGACTCTGGCCAATCACGGCAATCTTCATCTAAAATGAAAGGAACAAGTACAGGTTAAGAAACCTATTATTTACTAACTCTCCTAAAAATTAAAATTGAGAATTTTGTACAGCAGATATTGTTGGATCTTTTGATAAATTGCTTGTCAAATTGCTTTGAAATGAATTCACAAGCCTTTGCTTGGTATTCAAGACCATGGTCAATGAAAATTCAGGTAGTCTAGCCTACCACTGACTCTAACTGACTGACCCTAAAAAACTGTTTCTCAGTGAATCAGTGTTTGTACTGGTAAGCATGTGCAAAGTGCGAATAGGGAATTCACTTAGCAACCTCTATTATGATTGAGCCCTTGAGCATACACACTTAACTAAGTAATAAATATGAACTGGAAAAAGCCAGAACTGTCAACTGCCCTTTTTGCACATTCTTACAAATCAATGATGGTTATGTACATCTGTTTTATGCCTTGCAAATGTAAACATTTATTTTAGATTTTTAGGCAGTTACTAGCTTTCACAAAATTAACACGTGCAAACAACTTTGCCCTAATAATTAATTCCTGTTATATTTTTGTGTGTTATATTACATAAAGATTTGTGTGTTGTGTTCTGCTAAAAGAAAAATTGTTTTATACAATTGGCAAAGACAGTGTATAGTGCAAAGTGTATAGTTTTTCTGTAAACCAGGATGAAGCTTTTATTTTTAAACTCCTCCTGTACGCATTAAAAAAAACAGTAAATGAATAAATCATTCTTGTTCACTTCCATGCACTAACTCATTTATTTTGTAGGGTATGAAGAATCCTTAGATCCTCACATGCAAATTGTGTATGTTGTGTTTTTATATGTGTTTTTTAATCTATTTACAGTATAATCATTTATTTACATAATCGTTTTAGAATCATTTGTCAGTCGTATGATTTATTATTTGATCATTTTTATAATTTCATTATTTTAATCATTTATTATTATATTTTTATTAAGTATTTTTTACTGTTTATTTATTAATTCATTTATTAAACTTTCCTTGTGTTTTTTTCATTGTTGTTCAATCTCATGCTTGTGGGGTTTCATGAACTGTTTTGTCTGTATGAATAGAGATAGATAAGGGGAAATGTTGATGGAAGCCCAAGGTTTATGTTGCTGTGAAGAAGTTTTGGTGTTACAGTACATGTTGAATTTGTACTGGTCAGATGAAGTTTGAACATTGAGTCAAATACACTACTAAGATAGTAAACAATAAACAGGTACACTTTGTCTCCTGCTTCTGCTCTTCTCTGGCTTTTCTCAGTCAAACTCTTGACTGAAATAAGACTGTTAAACACTCATTATGGGTATCAACAGGTCTGCTGACCAGTTGTCCTTTTACTGGACTAACTTATATTTTCTGACGTGATCATGCATTCGGGGCTAGATCCTAAATATTATCTGGCGTGAAGACCAGATCGATGAACTAAATGTTTTAGACATTAAGTCATTTGCGAATAAACTTGAGATGTTGTTAATTCAGACAGACATGCAAGTTAAACTCGTTCAACAAGGAGACGATGCAGTGAAATGATGCAGTGCAATAAAATAAGTGTAGCTCTAATGTACAGGCATGCACATAAACAGAATAATCTAATTTATTCCCCATTTCTTTCCCCAAAAGACAAAAAAAGAGGATTTATTATTTAGTCGTGTACATTGTTTCCACCATAATAAATTATCAACATAATTTGTTCACATAATATTATAACATTAAAAGTATGCACAGTTACCAAAACACCAAAAACTAAATAAAACCGACAATAATCGCTAAGGCGTGTAAAGCTAGCCAGTATGTGTTCAGCACATCAACACTGATCTAGAAATACCATTTCACTAGTTCTCACTCGCATGTTTGGCGTACTGTCCGGGGAGCAGGCAGAGAACTTGGCGGACCCCAAGCCCTAGGAAATTAACCCCTAGAAGGCGAGGACTGGGCAGGGCCCGGAGTCCAACCTGATCCCCGTGTGCACCCCAGGAAGAAAGTGGGTTGGCGGAGGGATGCAAAGAACGAAGATGCAGGGGAGAGGAAGTTGGCGGTATTTCAGGGGACGCCTTAAGCTCTGATAGGGTAATTTTAAAATAGAAATATTGGGAACGGTTGGTTAATCATTTGTACGTACACCTCCCAAAATTACTTTAAGAAACATAATTCAAACAAAACTGTCTGTTTTCGCTTTCATTTACCTTCTTCTTTACTATTAGCCAAATCAAACAGAACAGATTTAAACCAGAAACCACCAAACAAACTCCGCTTTGTTCTCATCATTTGTGGTGTTTAAACCATACTTGTTCTAAAAAGATTAGTAGACATGCAAATTTTGTTCATCAGCATTGCAGTTTATTATGCAATTAAAGGTCAATAATTTATTTCCAAAGTCCCACACACAGCAGATAGCACAGCCAGGAAAAGATCTTATTGATTCTGTGTGGCTTTTTCCTGCCTACAAAGACCATTATAGGGTAAACAAATCTGTAATCGATAACCTGTTGACTGACATAGTAACTAGATGAAGGGGTCATTCAGTTCAGGAGTGGAGTGAAAGAGGGGCAGAAGAACTTTTAATGTGTAAAAACACTAATGACTGACATATACTATTTAATTGATATAAGAATGTTACTGAAGCCCATAATCAATTTCATTAAGACTTTTACTGTTGTCTTTTCCAATTACTTTCTCTATAAAGACCAGTTGTCAGAAATAGGGGAATACATCTGTTATAATTCTTATGCTTTTTTAAACTGGTTATGTCATAAACAACTGCTTTTTCAAATGAGTTTATTGAGTTAATGATTAATCCAATAATGTAAAAGACATATGGTCATCACTTACGTAATGAAGTAACCTTGAAAAAGGGTTAACGAACATAAGGGTAAGAAGCAGTGATGATTCTATTTTATATTTTTATTGCTGACTTGAAATATATTATTAAAATGTGATTTTGGCAGGTGATATTTGTTAATCAATTTGACAATCAATCCCCATTCAACTAGACGGGCTGTAGTTCTGTGACTGAAAACAACTGCCTGAGTGCATTCCCAAATTGGTTGTATTGATTCAAGAGCACAATACCACAAGCTGACTTCAACACACACTTTATTGTATTGTTATCATGTTCATTTGAGTAGGTTTTTACAGTTCATGGCCTACAAGGGCACTTTTATCCTTCTGCACAACTGAGTCCAAGGGCACAGAGGGAAAGTGCTTTATTTTGAGGAAACATTTGATTTAAATTTAAAATATGATAATGTATTCATGGCTATCAAATATACAATATAAATGACATAAAACTAAATGCTGAATAACCATTATAAAATAATTAAAACAGTGGCTCCCTGACGTTGTGCCACAGGTGTTACCGTTTAACAAGAATCTATAATTTAAAAAAAAAAGAAAGAAAGAAAAATAAAACACTAATGACATCACATGATGACTTCCTCCTTCCTATTTTGTAAAGATCTATAAAGAAAGACCATTTAAGTTTATAGTTTTTAGTTATCAGACATTTTCCCATTTATCTCAGAATTTCATATAAAGCTTTTAGTTGACGTCACTGGCCTATTTATTGTTTTTGGAATTCTACAAAAAACTATACTGTACTATACCTATACTAAACTATACCTTATGGATAACACCAGTGAATATCAATACATCAGGTCTTCATTGAGGTGATTCACTGTGTCGCTGGTTGTTACTGTGCTGTGTTACTGTAGCTACTGTTTTTTCAAATTAAATAAAAGCAACCTCCCTATTTAATGCATTTATATAATCTTTCTGTAACTGACTAAAATTGAGAAATAATATTTTATATTTTAATACTGCTAAACCAGTGATAAAAAAAATGGTACATGCATTTAGATGTATTTATGCCAAGCCAAAAGTGGACGTTTCTATAGAACGTCCCTTATGTTACTTATAATGGTGTAATATTATTTTTATACCTTCTTAGCATGCTAGATTAAGTTAGCATGCTAGCTGTATAGCACACACACATATATATGTATATATATATATATATATGTGTGTGTGTGTTTGATCATCTTTAACTTTTTGTTAAGAACATGCAAAAAAAAGATAGGAAACAATTGACATATGTACTTGTATTTTACTGTAAAATATATTTAATAAGATCACCAGTATAATACAGCAGGCTACAGTAGTGCTAAAGGCACAACCAATTTTTGTCCCACTTTTGTAGTGTATCACCGTTTTCACTGCGACATCGAAAACAGCATGTTTAAAAATCTGAATTGCAAAGAAAAAAAAAGTTTGCAGAGACATGGACTGGTTCTCGGACCACAGCTTCTCTCGGACATTGGCTGATTTTCAGTTGGAATGTCGGACACGTCTGACACGTTATCTGAGTTAAAGTGTTTTTGAAACAGACACGAACTGCCCTAAAGGACTCAGTTCGATTTAGCGAACCGGTTCAACTGGTTTACCGAAAAGAACCGGTTCAAAAGAACGATTCGGTTCGTTCACGAACCAGATACCGCTTACGTTAGTAAGGAACCAAGTCGGGCAACAAAAAACATTTTTATTAAGCGCGTCTGCAAAAGTGAATGAGAATTTAAAAAAGGCTCGTCAATAGCTGATCAATTTACAAAGTGCACTGCAGAGTCACACAAAGTTCGATCAACCAGAAACGCCCACAACAATCTCAATATTTAACGTGACATTTACTGCAAATAACATGGGACGATTTCATACGTTACAGCAACATGTAGTATGTAACAGAGGTTAGGCTACTATAATAAAAAGAAGCCAACACATTAGTCAAATCATATACACGAACTTTACATGAACTAGGCGACATTCTTTGATGCACGTTTGTTTATTTTTTAAGACTAACGTTAATTTACTTATGTAGGCTATGACACGAAACAAGGATGTGTCCTTTGCCAAAAGGAATTTGTCATTGCACACAGGCTATGCGACTATTTGCTATTTCGCTTGCATTTTAGGCAATCAGCATGTAACATATCTAGATATTAGCTATACACTTATCATACCTTTGCACGTCCAGAGCTGTTCTTCTGCAGAAAAGAAGGATTCAGCAGACACTGTTGCTATTTATTTCAGCACAACTGTGTTGCAGGCCAGCGATCAGACTACCAATAGCGTTATTACAAACACAAGGGGGTGGACCCGAAAGTTTCCGTTTCCAGAGTTTTAGAAGCATATGTTGAAATAGGGTAAAAACGTGACAAATGCGTAAGGATGTATAATGTTATTCGTTGCTACCACTGAGTTTTTATAAAAGTAATCTAGAAGATTATAATCAGTATAATACTATGAATTTAAGGATCAAAATAAAATTCAACGTGTATTGTTTAAAATGTATTGATCTTTTTTATATTTACTTAAAAAATGAATTCGTGCATTTTTTATATTTACTTAAAAAAATGAATGAGTGCATACTGACCTGAAATTGTGTACAGTGTACAAGTGTACAGAACAACAGAAAATAAAAAAAATATAAATATAAAAACAAACAAACAAACAAAGCACACCAAACAAAAGGCCAAACATTAAAATAAGCTCAAACATCTGTGTATAAATAAAATAAAATAGCGAAATTAATAGGAAAGGGGGAATATGTCGACCCTTTTGGAATATGTGGCAACCATTCACAAACCCTGACTTGTGCTCATCAGTCAAGGCCAGATTTAGGTCATTGTACTAGGATAGATTACCAGATTTTACAGTAATTTAACTGTGTGACAGTAATTAAACTGGCTTGCAAGTTATCGATCAAAAGAGTGTATTGACCTGGCTGTGTTTGTCTGGGCAGTAATTCAGACATGCCAATTAAACAAGCCTGTTGTATTTTAGTTAAATATTGCATAATTTATAACATGATTTCCTAGAGGTTGGTTAAAATGATTTGCATTCAGTATTTATGTATATAAAATGAAGATGTTTAGAATTGTCATGCAGGATGTTTGTCTATTGGCCCCATAGTTGAGTTCCCAAACAATAAATTTACAGCTGCAGTCTGATATTACAATCTTGCATCTGAAAGTCTCCAAAACTGTGGTCATGTGACATAAGCATGGCTTTGCTGCTACAAAACAAGCTTACAATTTGCCAAACATTTCTAGACATTCCACTGGGACTAGGTTCTTTAGGAAAAAACCCTTTTGTAGAGTGTGGATGTGGAGATGTTGTGGGGCTATTTTCTTTCAAGGACAAGAAAATTAAATAAAAGCCCTGCTGCCTCTGCCGTGAAGTTTATTTATAGCTGTTGAATTTCAAGCAGGACAACGATCCAAAGAAAATATCAGAAACAAGAAAAAAATGTTTCACTTACCGTATAATCAAGGTCTTGCCTTGGTCATTCCAGTTCCCCAGTCTTTCAAAGAAAAATAGGGACCTCACTTAAACTCCATATAAAACCAGTATGAGCTGAATATTCAGGTACACAAGCTTGGACCACAGAATATGAAGCATTTGTGAAACTCTGCATGTGGATCTCAGAACTTAAAACAACAAAACAAAAAACAAATACAAATCAAAAGTTAATCAAGGAGAAACTTTTATGACCATAACTTATTGCTGTTGTTTTATTTGAAATTAAAGTTCAGATTAAAGTTGAGTGAAAGAGCATTTTTCTACAGATTATTTGTCTCATATTTACCTATTGTGACATTTTCAGTGGAAGCAACTGAAACTGGTAGTTAAAAGTCACTAGATGACATCATAATTGTCACAAACCGCTCCTCTGTGGCCCTCTCTGGCCATCAGCAGCGGGAACCTTCGCTTGAATACTAACCTTCCCACCCGGACACTTTTGGACCACGTACCTCTGCATTTTCGCGCCTTTTGCCAGTTTCCCGGACTGGCGGGTTTGATTACCCGTGTTTGATTTACTGCCTGTGTATTGTTTTCCGCCATTTTGCCGCCTGCCCTGAACTTCTGCTTGTTTTTGACTCCGAGTATTGCCTGTCCCTTGAACTACCTGTTATCCTGTGTACCAACCCTCGCCTGTCTGACCATTCTCATTAAAATTGTTGCTCATGGATACACACAATTCCCGTGACAACCAGCAACAATGCGGCAGGTCATTGATGAGGTGAGCCGACAAGCTACAGAACTGCTCTCCCATCGACAACAATTGGAAAAGCTTACCTTGTTGACTGCGGAGCTGGTAAGTTCGATCCAGGCCCTCACCGCTGCGACCACGGCACAGAGAAGACCCGCTGATCCGCCGACCGCTGCACCTCCCCCGGCCTCAGTCAGTCACGCAAGCCCGGCGCGCCTCGCGCTTCCCGAAAAGTACAGCGGAGCTCCAGGCAAGTGCAAGGGATTCCTTCTCCAATGCAATATTTATATGAAGTCTCAGTCTGTGTGTTTTGCCGACGATTGCCAAGATTTCGTTGGTTTGTTCGCTGCTAACCGGCAGGGCGTTGGACTGGGTGACGGCCTTGTGGGAGGGCCGCCGCATGGCCTTCCCTTCTTATCAGAGCTTTCTCCGACAATTCCGCGAAGTGTTCGATCACACCGCGGATAGAAGAGACGCCAAAGACGAATTACTTGGCCTAACAGTCAGTCAGCGGCGGATTTCACCATGACATTCAGGACTCTCGCGGCACAGACTGGATGTGATAGCGACCCCCTCTTGTCGCTTTACGGCCGAGGACTAAGAGAGGAACTACAGACTGAGCTGGCCTGCCGGGGAGAGGATCTCTCGCTACAACAGTATATGGATCTAGCCATAAAAATAGATCAACTAATGCGCTCCCGGCGGAACCGGCGCTTCCCAGCCGCAGCAGCCTCAACCACCGCCTCATCGCCTGTTGAACCCATGCAGATCGGTGCTACACACCTCTCGCTGGAGGAGCGTGAGCGCCGGATGGAGAACGGCCTGTGTCTCTACTGTGGGAAGTCGGGCCACCTTCGTGCTTCCTGTCCGGTTCGGCCAACCCAACCCAAGTCTTACCGGGTGAGTGCAGTTTCCCTTGACTCAGCTATGAAAATGGAGGTAGAGCTGTGTGTGCAAGACCGGCATCTGTTCACCAAAGCATTACTTGATTCTGGGGCTGCGGGGAACTTTATTGATGTCCAGTTTGCATCTGACAATGACCTTCCTCTGCTTCCATGTACCCCCAATGTGGCCGTGGCAGCCCTCGACGGCCGACCCCTCGGAACCGGGAAAATAACAGCTCAGACGGCTCCGTTGACTGAGAACTGCATCAGCACTCCCCCCAAGCATATCAGTCATCTGCGACTCACGCCCGAGGAGGAAACTGAGCTCGACACACGAGGAGCTAGCCAAGGGCTTCATCAGACCATCTACCTCACCCGCATCCGCGGGGTTCTTTTTCGTTAAAAAGAAGGACGGGGGACCTGCATAGACTACTGAGCCCTCAATGAGATTACTGTAAAATACCGTTACCCTTTGCCTCTGGTGCCCTCAGCCCTGGAACAACTGCGGTCCGCTCACTTCTTTACTAAGCTGGATCTCAGAAGCGCCTACAACCTTGTGCGCATCCGTGAGGGAGACGAGTGGAAGACAGCCTTCTCCACGACCACTGGGCACTACGAGTACCTCGTCATGCCATTTGGACTGTCCAATAGCCCTTCCGTTTTCCAGGCCCTAGTTAATGAAATATTCAGGGGCATGCTTCATCGGTTTGTCATCATATATATAGACGACATCCTGATCTACTCGGAAGACCTTAAAGTACACATCAGTCACATCCGGGCTGTACTCCAGCGCCTAATCAAGCACCGTCTCTACGCTAAATTAAGTAAATGTGAATTCCATCAGACAAGGGTATCTTTCCTCGGTTACATAATCAGCCCAGACGGTGTGACCATGGAGGAAACTAAGGTGGCAGCGGTAGTTAATTGGCCCGAGTGTGACACGGCCTTCCAGGAACTTAAATCAAAATTCACCACAGCCCCGATCCTCCGTCATACACTACCATTACTCTATTTTCCTAATTGATAATGTTCAGTGCTTTGCTACAATCTGTATTGTTAAAAGCGCTATATAAATAAAAGTTTTGTTTGAACCACTTACACACTGCTGTGCTCAATCGTAAACACTTGTAAAATTTCTACCTTTCAAATGATACAGTTTTCACAGTTTTGAGATAAACATGAATATAATGACCAAACACAACACACAAGACAAGTACTGCACCTTGATGAAAATATTTATTTCTTTTCATGTACTCAAGTCAGTCAATACTAAGCATTTGAATGAAACATTTCTATGTAATAAAAATTTTTCCAGTACGGTTTTACTGAACATACCATTGTACCGTAAGCTTACAATAATGCTGAAAAGGGAAGGGGGTGTATGGTGGAAGGTAATGAACTGTAAATTGTGGGTGTTGATGAAACCAGTTTTGGACCAGAGCAGAACGATGGAAAGCTACATTGTCCCAGATGACAATGCATTGCATCTGGTCCCTTTGGTTTGCTGCTGTGATAATACTGTGTTATCTGTCTAAAAATGTAAGAATGAGGTCAGTGTTGTAAGGACCCAAGTTGGCATGGTGGTGGAGGACCCCATTCTGTGTAATGGCAGCACGAGGGGTAATGTTACCCCCACATTCCACTTTTTCTCAATGTTGTCAGGTTAAATCCAGCAAAATATCCCAAATCTCCAGATTCCCCCTCTCATCCATACTCTTCCTCTTCTTCTCACACCGTCCTTTTTTGTTGAAGACAGGTGAACTTGCCTGTTGCTTTTTTATAGTGCTTACAGTAAACCTAAATGGTGTGTCTACAATTACAGTTTTTCCCAATTGTTTACACACATTTTCTGAAAGCATGCCTCATATTGTCACACAAATCAAAAAACACACAATAGGCAAAACCCTTCAATTCTCCTGCAAAATGAAACTTTACTTTCAAATCAATGTATTTTCTTCCCAAAATGATATTTAGCTTTCAAATGACAAACACAAATCATCACAAGAACAGACATTTATAAGAACCAGTTGATCACTGATGTGCTTAATGTAAAACACTATGACCACTTCTTCTCCATTCATCATAATGACTTACTGTAAGCCTTTTTTTTTCAGTGTTACACTTACTACAGCACAACACAAGCAATGTTTGCCCTGGCCAAGCATCGGAGGAAATATTGAACAGCATAGGGAATCCAGCCATGAAAAGCATTAACTGCTATATCTCCACATGCATCTTACATAGCTTGGAGAAATTGGGGTATACGTGTGTGTGGATTTCGGTCATACACTTTCCATCTCCAGGCAGAAGAAAATTCCTCAATAAGATTGAAGAACAGAGAATATGGAGGGAGATAAACAACTAACTTTTTATAAAGCTCTTTTTCTAAATTGCAATTATGTGTGACAGGTATTTACCCATGCAATGAGTTAGTACGCAAAGTAGGATCTCTCTCTTAACCTTCAACTCACCCAGCAATCTTGATCTCACAGAGCCAATACTTTTGCTTCATTCACACAGACTTTCTTCACTTTCACACACGCAGATACATTTTTTCTGAAACTTTTTGATCATTTTGATAATTCTCACACTTTTTGAGTCTATAATGGTGACATGGTGCATTTTAGTAACAGATGTAGTAAAAATGTATATGCGTATATTAAGTAATTACTGTATTTGAATACTGTATAACCAAATAAAGCATAGTTTAAAGAATACCACATAATGTTACCATGTCTAAAACCTATGATATTACCACTATACAAGTTCAAAAACATAGTAATTATAAGACAAATACTCATACAGTATATAAAAAACTAAAATGTGGACATTATATTTATGTAGAAATTTCAGCAATGCTCACATAACATGACAACAATCTATTTTATTGTTATCCATACTGCAAAAATCATAAAATGTAAAAGTTTTTAAGTTTATACTGTGAAAATTAATAAAGAATGTTTTTTTTTGGCCATGGTTTAATCAAGCTGTTACTGGACCTTAGTCAACCTATAATCATTATCATACTAGAGTTAATGATTGATGTCTGAAATGTCTATTGACCCTTATTCTGCAGACGTGAATGATTCAGCAAAAACTCAAAGTAAATTTTCCCAATCCACATAGTAGATTCAGTTCATTACTAGGTGAAGTAAAAATCACATTCAAATATCTGCACTATTGTATTAACCTATTCATCAGTAATTCATCAGTCACCAAATAATTAAACAACAATCAGTAGAGTGTAGAGGTAGACGACTAAAAAGTTAAATTTTTCTTTGATCTATAATTTATGATCTTACATACCCCCTCATTTACAATATACATTGGTCCATTGGAATTTTAAATAGCCTACGCAATAGATTAGATTCAACTTTATTGTCATTACACATGTACAGGTACAAGGCAACGAAATTCAATGGTTATGGGAAGAGTGTATGTTGTCAAAGGAGTCAGTGTGGGGCAGAGTTCAGTAAGGAGACAGCTCTGGGGAAGAAGCTGTTCGTCAATCTGCTAGTTCTACTCCTTGGTAATCTGAAGCGTCTGCCCGAGGGCAGGAGAGAAAACAGTTTGTGGGTGGGGTGAGAGGAGTCCTTAAGAAGTTAGTTAGGATGCTCTCTGTTGTGCAGCAATAAAAGTTCACCAGGATGGATGAGGACAGCCGGTTCTTCTTAAGTGTTCTTCTTAAGTTGATGGAGTTGGATCCATATACAGGTCTGCAGTCATGGGTGAAGATGGAGTAGAGGATGGAGCTCAACACACAGCCCTGTGGTACACCAGTGTTGAGTGTGATGGTGGTGGAGCAGATGTGGCCTGACCCGACATGCTGTAGGTCAGAGAGCCCATAATCCAGTTATAAAATGTGGTGTTAATCTCCATGTCTCTAGGTTTAGTGATTAGCTTAGAGGGTATGACAATGTTAAATGCTGAGTTGAAGTCAACAAACAGCACTCGTGCGTAAGTGTTTTTATTTTCCAGGTGTGTGAGTACAGAGTGCAGCGCTGTGGAGACTGCATCCTCTGTGCTTCTTTTGCCACGGTAAGCAAACTGGAATGGATCTAGGGACGGTGGGAGAGAGTCCCCAAGACTAGCAGCTCGAAGCACTTCATGATGATGGGTGTAAGTGCTACAGGGCAGTAGTCGTTAGGGCACGTTGGGCTGGAGTGTTTTGGCACTGGCACGATGGAGGTGGATTTAAAGCAAAAGTGGAACCAATACAGTTGGTAATTGTAATCTTTCCTTGATCTAAATGATTTTCAAGAAGTGTTCCAGTCTGGTTTTTAATTCCTTCACAGCACTGAAACAACACTGGCAAAGGTTTTTAATGATCTGTTAGCTGCTTATATAGCAGACTGTAGCAAAGCACTGAATATTATCAAATAGGAGAACAGAGTGATGGTAATGTATAATGACGAGATTACAATTATCAAATGCAGAGATGATCTCTGTAGTCAAGACGACGATAATCACTCGAAATCAGGTGTCCCCAACTAAGCAAGGAATCAAAACCCAATCCATGAAAATGCACTTAGTTTAACTTTTTCATTTTTGTCCGTGAGTTGCGGTTGCCATAGTTTCTACAAACGGAAACTGAATATACTGCAGATATTACGTCAATGGTAGGCAACAATGTATTATTTCAAATTATAATTTCTCTGGATTTACAGATACATGTGAACATTTGTGAAACTCGAAGTACATGACGTTATGAAATATACCACAAGGTGCAAGCATTTTATAACGAAAATCTTACATTCTGGTCATTTCTCAAACAGAAGGCTGCATCTTCTGGAGAACGCATTTGTATGCTGCATACGTCATCAAGCCTGGTTTATTTCAGTTAACTGAGCATTATATTCGCGAGGAATAAACATAATAGAACAGTTTACACCTTAAGGATGATCATACATTAAGAATAATGGTTACATTTATAACTGTTAATATTCTAAAATAAGATCTTCTTTATGTGTGTAGCGCATATATGGAGGATGCAGTCTTCTGTTTGAGAAGCGGCCATTGTAACTTACCTTTATTATCGATCCACCTGGAGGCGCGCGCACCACTGTTTAATAACGAACCTCGTACAATACTGCCACCTACTTTTCGTGGAAAGAATGATCGAATGTAAAGTTGTCAGGGCAACCAAAAATCAAACACAGGAAAAGTGTCATCAAACTGGCTTGGTGTGATCCATCTGCAGGTTTAGGGATTGTATGAGTCATTCAGGTCTAAAAAATAAATACTTTACAAACGCTCTAGATAGTTTACATAAATAGACAGAGACAATCGATCCATGACAAACCAGGAGATCTTACAGAATATTTCGATTTATAGATCTTAGTTAGTTAGTTATTTGCCGCAGGAGCAACATGTCCTCATCTGAATCATCAGCACACAGTAAGACATACAGATTTCATACAAGAGTGATTCATTTATGAACAGACAGTAAGCTTTTATACGATAAATATTTTGGTATCTTTTTCAGATATGTTTGTTTCTGTATTAACGTAGACCTAATTCTAATGTGATTAGAAACATCTTACTGAGCTCCTCTATGTTTGTTATTTAAAATGTCTTTACTGAGTCTGGCTTTGAGCACCTGCTCGTGGGTTTCTGCATGATCACCGATAGTGTGTGGTCTAACAGTCGGATGATAACACACTATTGCGTTTCCATCAGATGTTACTGCGATTTCCACATCACTGAAACTGTTTTAGTTAAAGGATATACCTCTAACTGTAGATTTGATGTAAAATGACAGAATGCGTCCAGCTCTGAATTGTCTAATATTTCTGCTGGTGTTAACGCGATTTTATAATTTTTTAAAATGTATTATTGATGCCAAAACACTACAGAACAAGTAAAACCACAATAACCTTGTCACGGAGGCAGACGAGAGATGACTGATCGAGGATGTCCCCGTGTAGCGTGATGGAAGACTCAGACGCGGAGTA
>JAUYWG010000075.1:792766-807169 GCA_034779775.1 Enteromius afrohamiltoni | reverse complement strand
GTCAGCGCAGGAGACTCAGGATCCTCCTTCTCAGCCGCCATATTAAAGGCCAGCTCAAAGATCGCTGCGATCTTCCGTGCCTCCTCCCAAGACGCGATCGGCGGCGGCACGCTCGGGAACGCAGTCCGCGCTGAGTCGGAAAAACCGGGACCGCGTCCCGCGGTTCACTGTAGCGAGGAGTTCCCAGCGGGGGACCACACTGAATAGCGAGCCTGCTTCCCGGTAACAGAATCCGCTGGGGCGTGCTGGGGTTTGCGAGGATGTGTGCGTTCGCACAAGCAAACGCCATCCTCTATTTGAGTCTGTGTTCTGTCACGAACAGGATAGATCGTGCAGTGCGGCAGGCAGGTCACGAGACCAAGACAAGGAGTTTAGTAATGCTGAGATTTAATAATAAACAAACAAAGAAGCTGACGGGGCAGCCAAAAATACAGAAGAAACATGCACACGTTCTACATAGAAGACGTTAACACAGACTGACTCGAAAGGAAAAACACAGGGCTTAAATACAAAGGGTCTGATGACAAGAAAGTGAAGGCAGCTGAAAAACAGGTGAAAACAATTAACTAATGAACACAGGAACAAACCAAAAGGACAGGACTAAACCAAAATGATCACAAGACGGGGGAGACCAAAACAGACAAGGACAGAATGTTACACATATAGTGATATTAGCATTATCACAGATGTTTTGTTGTTTGTTTTTTAGTGATCACAGCAGCACAGAGTCCTGTCTCCTCAGCACTGATAACCTCTAGGAGTGTTGATGTTTGAGATGTTCTTCAGGTGAGAATCACTGAATATTAATGACCATTCTCACCACTTCACACACAGTCTTTCGGTCTCAAAACATGTCTTTTAAAATTTAAAACACTATGTTGTTTTCTCTGAAAAAGTAAGTGGAATGATTTTCACATCATATTGAAGTAAATATTCTAGCCTAATAGGCTGGTTACTAACAGCACTGTGCAGGACTATGAAGTATGAGTTAAATGGCCTTATTTCAGCTACTTTTATTTTCACAAAACTTACTAACTACGCATAAAAAAAAATTCTAAAAAAGGTAAACATGTAAATTCATTTTGGCCACATATTATTGTAGAACAGTTTGTGCTGATTACAAGAAAAATACAGGTTGGTCAATAATATGTTATAAGTAGCTAAAAAAAACACAAATATCAGAGCATGTCCAAACATCTCAAGGGCCCCAAAATCACCTCAGACCCCAGAGGGTTAAGCCCTCTGGACAATTGTTATTATAATTCTGATTGGATTCGTCTGAAAGAAGAAAGTCGCATACACCTAGGATTCTTCAGGTGAGTAAAGGTGAGTAAAAGACAGGATCATTTTCATTTTTCGGTAAACTAACCCTTTAAGTATTCTGTCCCACTTTATATTAAGTGCCCCTAATACCTGTGTACTTCCATAGTAACTAGATGTGTATTTAGTATGTAACCACAGTGTAAGTTCACATTGCTACATAGTATCTACAGCTGTAATATTTCTGTAACTACACACATGTAACAACCCTCAGAACGGTGTGTGTGTAAGTACAAATTTTGTAACAGGACAGTGGTAACAACACTTTTTTCACTTCACTAAGTCATGTAACAGGAATTACATAGCTACATTTTGTAACAGCAGTATGTATAATAGTAACTGGAACAGGGGGTGTAGTTGGGTAGGTTTAGGGATATGTAAAGTGGGTGGAGTTGGTGCACCTCTGTAATACCAGTGTGTATACATGGTAACTCCTCAGGAAGTGCCCACTTAATATAAAGTGTAACATTCTGGACACCAACCACAATTTATAAGTAAAGCCTAACTTACTCAACTTGAATTCAGTTGACCACGCACTACAGAAAGATGATTTGGAATGGCTGGAAATAGAATTTACTGAACCTCAAAGAAATTCACCAGGGAACAGGCATTCAGTCTATATATATTTTCTTGACAAACATTCTCTTTCTCAAGAATTGCAAAGATTCTTAAATTATCAGGATTATTCAAATGTCTTTGAATTGAAATGTATTCATTGCCTGTTATTTTCAATCAAAAATCAATTCAAATGCCAGAATTGAATTGAATATAAAAATCATTGTCAATTAAACATCCTCAGTCCCAAAGAAATTTTTGTACAGTGTAAAATGTAGACTTATAGTGTACAGGCCAGATAATAATGTCCAGAGTTTTTTATTTGCCAATGTGAGGGTCTTGTCAAAAAGTCTACTGATGTCATCACAGATGGAACTGAAAAAAAGCAATACTTTTCCCAAAATGTCAGATCACAGAACCCCTTATTTCTGATTGCAAATCAATCACAAAGGCCTCTAATTTCACCTTGTTGAAAAAAAAGAAAAAATCCCATCACGAGATCCATCTTTCTCAGTACTCAAATCTAAAACCATTGTTGAGAAAACAGTCCCAAAACAAGCCATCTCAGAGCTGAAAACCCATCCCAGGAGAACATTCATCTTTAACTCTGTCTCAAGTCCAAATCTCTGTTTTGATTGCAGAATGTGACAATACATACTCTTCTTAAGAGATTTTCATCTCTCTCTCTTTCTCTTTCTGTCTTACTCTCCATGTTTACGGCCACTTGGAGGAATCGTTGTGATTATCATCATCAGCGGAGATGCAAAGCCGTGTAGTGACAAGCAATCTGTATCCTGAGCGGGCCCTCGCATGAATCCTGCAGCCGTGTTGACGGAACGTGCCGTGCCACCAGTGCAAGCGAGCCCACTAGAGGCGTAATAGCATTTCAAGTGTTTCTGCCACTCAAGCCGAATCCGCCCACTAAAGAACATTAACATCAACAACAAGCAGCTGCATGCATGCCAGACAAGCATGTAAATGCAGGAGAGAAACACTGCAACCGTCGTAGCACCTGACTAACTAATCTTCAATTTAGAGAAGTGCTGGGAAGCTACCAGTGTCTTGTTGTTAAAGCTTCACTCGGGGTGTTGCAGATTTTAGTTTACTCTAATCTGTCAAGAGAATTTTCATTCGCAAACCCATTTTACTTTCGTAATCTGATGAGTTTCAGAATGTTAAAAGAGAAATGTAGAGTTGATTTTATCCATCTGGATCATAAAAAAAGTTGACATTTCATATTAGAATGGAGCCATACGGAATGTAAATTCTGTATTTTACTAGATTTGGTTAAGATGCAATAGCCCACATGAGCATCAATGGAAATTAAATATTTCATCATTTAAAGGTACTGTATGTTCGTATTTGACTCTTCTACAGTAAATTGTAGTTTGATTGTCAATTATGTTCAGGTGTGTCTCGTTTAGTTTATTACCAGATCTATTTAAAGTCTATTCTGTTTAGTCTCCATGTCGGTTCATTATATGTTTATACATTCATGTGTGCTACCTATTTTGCCTACCTGCCTGTCTGTAACCCTTGTGAGAATTAAAACAGTTGTTATTTGGAGAATTTTGTGTCTCAGCTAATGCTTCCGCACCAGGACCGTGACACCATTTCAACTAGCTAGAATAATATGTTTAACATTAAATTTTGATTCTGTTAAACAGCATTCTGTAGAGTAAATTACGGTGAAATTATTTTTCTTTTCACATTTCAACGTACATAACGTGGTTCCTAAATGCCTACAAACATATTATGTAATTTTTTGACTTTAGAAGAGTCAAATACGAACATACGAAAATTTCCAAAAGTAATTTCTAACTGATTCACTTTGTTAAGGCCAGTGTCATATTTGCTTTTCTTAAATGCCTATTTTCACTATTTTCAGCAATATCAATAATATATTCATACTTTTTGCATAAACTATCAAAATGTAATCAAAATGAATAAAAAATTGCTAATGAATGCAACTGATTATCAATCAATTCCGTCTGCACATTTAAGGCCATTGTTTAAGATTGCCCACAAGGCCATTAAATGGCATTTATCATAAAGAAACATTTTGCAGGAAGAGCAAGTTATGTTTTGATTAAAGATTACGAACAACTGCTAACTTTAAATGAGCATTGGCCAATTAATCATTTGCTATTAGACCCGAATGTGCATTAACAGTTAACAGAATACATTTTTATTTAATGTTGCCTTCAATAATGCTTTTAACTGTTACAAGATAACAGCACACATATTTCTATTAATGTGTAATTTTTACATACTTTCATGTTTCATGCTTGTGATGTCAAGTCTAGTCTATATTTTTACACGGAGGGATACATGAGATTTGTGAAGCGAGCAGCTGTGTGCATTGTTCTGAACTTGGTGTGAGCCAGACGTTTGGAGGGGGGAGATCCCTGGCCAGCGTAATTAGCTGCGAAGACTCTGAATGTCATGGAAACCAGCTGCTTTTGATCCGTGTGTCTCCTGCAGTATCTCTGCTCCATGGCCACGTTCTCAGCAGCCCTTGTTAGGGCTTAGAACTGTTAATCCAGCACTACAATCCTCTGCCATCCTGAGCCTGATGCCTGGATGAAAAATTTACACATTCTCACCTTGTTCTCTGAGCCTTTCCCCCTTCTCTCTCTCTCTGTATCTTCGTCTCTTTTCTTTGTCTCTCGCTTTCCTTGTGATGATTATTTTAAAAGTGTGCAGAGATGGTTTTTGTGTTTGCTTCGCCTGCTTAACCAGAACAAAGCGCCTGGAGAACTGGGAGAGAAGATCAGAGTTTTTCTTCAAAGTTCCCTTCACCTGGGCGAGAACCTGCAGAGGCACTCTCACAGCCAACAGTACTGAGGGTACAGCTTTTAACACACCATATGTGATATAGCATAATTACTATATATTGATACTGAAATTATACTAGGAAACTACAGTAAATTGAGCGTAGACATCATACCGAAAAATTGCTACTGTACATCACAAATATGCATAACCGTTCATGTACTGTACATAAAAACCTAAAAAAAAAAAAAAAAAGGTAAAATCATACTGCAAACATTCTACAGATGGCACGGATGGCACTTCTGGTCCATACATGCATAACCTCATTTTCCACTAAGAATATCCAACAGTGCATATTGAATTCATGCATCAACAGCATTCTGTGCTGGATTTATTTATTATGACTTTAATGAATTTATTATCTTTACTAATAATGTTTATACTTTTGTCATAACCTAACACAAGCTGTAAAACTGAAATGACAAAGTATATAATAAGCGTAAATGATTAACCGATTATCAATTAATCAAGTCTGCACACTATGCACAGAAAACATTAAACAGAAAACACAGCAAAAATTATAAATGGAAATCAAATTTATTAACCCATAGAGTCACACTCAAAATTGAAGTGGAAAAAGACACTACAAGCTGATCCAACTTTGATGTAATGCCCTTAAAACTAGTCAAAATGAGGCTCAGTGATGTGTATGTGGCCTCCATGTGCTTGTATGACCTCCCAACAATGTCTGGGCATGCACCTGATGAGGTGGCAGATGGTCTCCTGAGGGATCTCCTCCCAGGCCTGGACTTAAGCATCCGTCAACTCCTGGACAGTCTGTGGTGCAACGTGGCGTTGGTGAGACATGTCCCAATTTTATTCAGGTCTGGGGAACAGGCGGGCAAGCCCATAGCATCAGAGGAGGGCACCTCCATGCTCTGGAGACTACACTGACAGACAGACCAAACCTTATTGCCACAGCTCGCATTGATGTGCAATACTGGATGAGCTGCTCTACCTGATTTACTTGTGTAAAATGCTACCACTTGAGTGAAAGCACCGCCAGCATTTAAAGATGACCAAAACATCAGCCAGAAAGCGTAGGAACTGAGAAGTGGTCTGTGGTCACCACCTGCAGAACCGCTCCTTTATTTGGGGGTGTCTTGCTAACTGCCTATAATTTCCGACTGGGTGGGTATTTCTAACCAAAATATATTTTATCTTTAAAACTATAACTCAAATCACTGACTTGCAATGGCTGTATGCACATTCACAAGAGTTCCGGCTTCTTAATTTTTATATTTGGGAGAACTATTCCTTTAAAGAATCATATCAATTTGTGGAAAAAGGGCATCCAAAGATGTTGCGAAAAAGATCATTATCTTGTGTATTTGGTGTAATGCAATGTGTTTATGAGGTTTAAGGTTCAAAAAACACTTTTCTTTTGGTTGTGAAACTTTAATCTTTGCAATTTAGTAGTCTTATCTATGTGCTAACAGCTTGCAACACTCCAAAGAGAAAAGAAAACTTGAAATTGCATTATATGGCCCCTTTAAAGAGTGTTGAACTGCTAGTGTACTTCAACTCCTTGGTAGTAAAGTACACTATTGATAATTTTCACTAGGGGCAAAATTACTGGCTTTAATTGAAATGAGGACTTTAAGAGCTAAGCATAATTTATGTAAGAATTTCAATAAATACTTATCATGCAAATACTAAGATGGTTCATGATTACTTCATTTAAAATTATTACTTGCCGCACTTTAAGATGTGATTTTTATGCTTTTTCATTGACAAACATTTAAAAGAGGACAGAAAACTGTTAAGCATGAGATCAGGCTGCAATTGAACTTGCATCTGCCTCGTGCGCACCACAGCTGAATGCACCTGGAACAAACTGCTTACTGCTAGGCCATGTCTCTAACTGCAGGAAAATATATTGATAACATCATAGCAAAGAACTACCACAGCTACATAATTGCTAACATCAATCCACTTTTTTCACAACAAAGCATTCGGTCTGCTTTAAATTATCTCTAATGGAGGTCTACATTCCATTAGCCCATCATGCAAGTACTGCTTCTTTCATTTGAAGTCTCTCTGGTCTACAATAAATACTCATCTTATTGTACCTGATGAGCCAGTGGTCACAACACAGCAATTTACTGCTATGTAGAATCTTAGCTTGACTGCACTGTGGCGTTCTGCTAATATCTCATTCACAAGCTCATGTTCTCACCTCGAGCGCCGTCTTTGATGTGTGCAGCTGACACTATGCTGGCTCTGCAAGCTGTGTGTGTGTGTGTGTTAAAAGAAGAATCCGAGCTATATTAAAAGATTGCCATCCCCCAAATCATGCATTCAGAATCTCTCACTCTACAGTGAAGAAGAATCGATCTTTTTCAATGTATTATTACTCTGCATCTGAATTATTCTGCCTTAGAAACTAAGAATCTTGAGAAGTTTTAGGTAAGACTGAGTAATCTGTGTAATTAACACACAGTTAAGACCACCTAAGATGACAGTAATGCAAGCATTCATTAGGTTTCTTCCTATCCTACATGATGGTCGATCGTATAAGATATCAAACAGGTATGGCGCTATCGTTCATTCCTGCCTTCCAGTGTACTCAAACAAGCAGTCTGCAGCAAATTAAAAGCAGAGAGGCATCCGATGAGAGGAACTGTGTGTGTGTGCTGGTGCAGACGTGTCTCGTGTGGCTACTGACGTTGTCGTTCTCTTGAAGAAACCATTTCAACTCGTCACATCAATAGGAAACTCTACAGAGTGGAGCGGAACAGCAATGCCTGATAAATCATTTCTGTGCAGAGGCAATCGCTTGCACTCAAACGCATGTCTGACCCCCGTTCTTCTCTGCCTATATCATGAGGAGAGGAAATCTAAGAGTGTATTAGCTTTAGAACATTGTTGATACGTTTGTGCGAGGGCAATGCACTAATGAGCCATGCAGAAAGACAGCGGCCACCCTTCAGAGAATTCTCTCTGTTTCTGGAGGGGTTTGATAGTCAGTTAATGATATATGAATGTAAATATATCAGCATGATATGGTGCTTTTTTCCATATCAGAGAGAATGAGACTTGTGGGTGCATGCGCACAGCTAGACTGATTCTGGGATCAGAATTGAGGGCAGCTTTTTGTGCCACCCACATCCATCTTTATGACTGCGCTGTTTTGAATCGGAGCATTTTCATTTTGATTTAGCCCTGAATTGTCAAAACCATCAATTCAACAGAGACATTCCAGGCATTATAAGGCAAGAAGGCATTCGGCGATTGCCGTAAATGGTGTGAAATTCCTGACACACGAAAGGAAGAGTGTCTATTTCAACCTCAGTGCCCGTGACATGTCTTGCATTAAAGAAATAGCACATAATAAAACCAGTACCATCCCAATTAGACCTCATTGTATGTAAACAGAGGTTGTCTCAGCTAACCGAGGGGAAGCCCATACCGGGTCATTACCCACTGCCCTTCGACTCCATGGGAAGTTGAATTTCCTCGTCTCCAGTTTCAACTAATCATTGTCCTCCAGGGCCGAGGAACCTCCCAGCGTCATCAGCTGCCCTGTCCAAATGCAATCAGCAGTGAACACAGCAATCTTTTTCCCATTAAACAATCGTCCTTCCAGACAGAAGATAGGGCCGATTCCACATCTTACTCCATCACAGGCCTCTGAGGACCGCCGCCCTATCGGCCCGCAGTAACGTTAGGAGGCTCCCGCTCACTGAGAGCCTCAAAGGGAAAAACAATGTCTACTCTGTTCTGACAGCGAGCTCTCAGCAGGGAAATGTTTAAAGGCTACTTAATTAGAGAGAAAGTGAGAGGTAAGGCTATCCTCAGATGTGAATACAGCACAAACAGAGGGAATAAAAGGAGCTCGACTGATCGTTACCTGTTTAAATGCACTCTTAAGCACCTCTTTTTTCTCTTAGGGCTTTATATTTATATGCACTTCTAAAGATATATATGGTGGAATGTGGAGTCCAAGGCAAAATAAGGTGTTCTAATTGTCTACCTATTGACCAGTCAGACTACGACAAGTACTTTGCACATTGATCACCTTTTTTTTTGAGCATTCTGCAGGCCAAAATCATCTTTTTCCACTGCCAGAATTTCTAGTGATTATCGTCATTCTGAGTACAGAGGCCATCTCTGCATTTGACAAATAAATTGTTTAATTCTCGTCATTCTACATTATCATCACTCTTTTTGTCTATTTGATAATGTTCAGTGCTTTGCGTTACAATCTGTATTGTTAAAAGCGCTATATAAATAAAAGTGACTTGACAAAATCTGTATTCTTCTGACAATACATTATGTTTTTTGTAACATTTCTTTGCAAACTATGTTACGTTTTTGAAGGGAAAACAAAGTAAAAACAGTGATATTTTAAATATCACATTGAAAAAGTTTAAAAAAAGTTTAAGAATTTATTTGCAAAAACAGATTTTTAAAAATTGTTTAAACATTTAATTAGATGAATTTTAAGTTTTTTTTAACCTAATCAGAATAAGACAAATGCAGTTGGATTTACCAATTGGAAGACACAATGAAAAAACATGCTTGTTGAAAATCGTTAAAAACAGAGTTAAATCTCAGAATTAACTCTTAATTTTTTAAAAGAAAGTTAGACGTTAGTAGTTAGAAGTTAGTTAAAAGAACGTAATTAAAACTATTATTTTATTCAGCAAGGACACATTCAGTTTATCAAATGTGACAGTTAAGAAATGCATAATTATTTTAAATAAATGCTGTTCACTGAACTTCTATCCATAAAAGAAAAAGATGCATCATGGTTTCAACAAAAAATATTAAAACATTATTAATAATTGAGCACAAAATCTGCATTTTAGAATGATTTCTAAAGTATGATGCAAGACTGAAGACTGCAGTAATCTTTATATATTGTATTATAATGTATTAAATATTTTCAGTCTTTTTTTTTATTATTATTATTATTATTATTATTGCAATAATGTCTCTGTAACAATATTACTGTAGTTTTAATCAAATAAATGCAATCTCGGTGACAGACAGGTTTTCCAAAAAATAAATAAATAAATATTAATTATCCAAGGGTTCATGGTGTTGTGATGCTGTCATAATACAATTTGTCTGCAGTTCCAGAGTATTTATTCACATTGCATTTATGATTTAAGACAGGTGACAGGTGATTGGTTCAAAAATCATGTTCAGAACTATATCTGTGAGGGGGTCCCACGTCAGCCAGAGCACTGGCTTTAAGACAAATTAGAATGCTGAAAGACAGGTATAGACCTCTGACTATATATATATATATATATATATATATGAATGAACAATCAGTAGATTACATTTTGAACATTCATATCTAATCATTTCTCCAGACCCTGACATGTACACACAGATAGATAAACACAAACAATCTTGTCCAGGACTATGAACAGGAGACACAAGGTTATGGCATTTCATTCCCTGAAGACTCATACATAAACACACCCTTAAGCTATGGATAACAACAACACACTAAGCTCTCCTTTCTCTCCCTCTCTCAGCTCGGAAGAAAGTGCCGTTTAGCCCAAACCTTAGTGAAAGGTATAAATTCCCCTTGTGACAAACTGCCCCCCTCCCATCTTCAGAACTGCTCAATTATTAATAGATAAAAACAGAGCAAGTCGTTTCTTATGGGTTGTCGGCAGACATATTGCAGGCGGGGATCTCTCAGGCCCTGAGAACACAGACTGGAGCTGACAGTGTAAAGGCAGAGGAACGGTTTAAGGTCAAACACACTCACAGCTCCTGAGTGAGGGGGAAACGGGGGGGGAGCGGAGAAATGTCAGGAGAGGATGTGCGGGGAAAGGGAAAGAGAGACAGCGAGATGCTGTGTATTACTCATCATTCTCCTGAGTTGAAGGTGGATGTTTGTGTGTGTGTGTGTGTGTGTGTGTGTGTTTGCTTGAGTTTGGGTATGACTGCATGCAATACTGCTTGAATTTTGTGAAGGGAAGTTTGTTATGAATCCTGCTATGAAATACTGGTTGGAATGTAACAGATAGTAACAGATATGAATAAAGAATATACTGTACAGTATAGGACTCCGGAGTGGAAGCCAAAAGCCAAACATGAGAAAAAGTGTAGAAAAAAAGTATTGTCAAATCTTTAAAAACACTACACCTTAATTTGTATATGTTTTTCCAACCTGGTCTCCTAAAAATATGTACAGTACTGTGCAAAAGTCTTAGGCCACTAGTATTTTCTCCAACAAAAAATGATTTTAAGTTGGTTATTTCTATATTTTGCGATAGCAATTGGAAATATCAGTTTACATTTCCAAACATTATTTTTGTCATTAATTATAATAACGCAGTGAGATTATGGTCTGCACAAGGAGTCTGACAAGTGCTCCACACAGAGATCTGATCTGGTCATCATCCAGTCTGTCTGGAATGACATGAAGTAACAGAACAAACTGAGACAGACTAAATCCAGAAGTACATAGTACTTGAGAGGTGAGAAGCTCCGGTTTGAATCACGTGTAACTACAGTTCAACAAAACTGTTCAAATCTGCATAAAGGGAAGTTGAAATGGCACAAATGGCTGAGGAAAATGGCGGAGGGCCGGCGAGTGGTGAGTAATGTGGATTCTTTCATTTGGATTGCTTTGGCAGATGGCAAGTAGAATGAGATCTAAGAGCGTGGAGGCATGCGGCCTCGAATAGAAAGCCAGCGGGCTCACGTGGAAATTCAGGCTGGCTGGATGGAAGGGGGGCTGGGTCCTCTTGGCGTCTCTCTGGAGAAGTTGTTGCGAGCTGTG
Organism: Enteromius afrohamiltoni; assembly: GCA_034779775.1. Taxonomy (NCBI): domain Eukaryota; kingdom Metazoa; phylum Chordata; class Actinopteri; order Cypriniformes; family Cyprinidae; genus Enteromius; species Enteromius afrohamiltoni. The sequence goes on along the minus strand of JAUYWG010000075.1, from coordinate 795,705 downwards.
GTGTTGTGGTTTCTGCTAGCCGCTGAGGGTTCTCGTGGAGGCTCGGCGCCTGATAACGTTAGGCAGTCGAGTCAAAGTAAGACGTTGTATTGTAGGATGTGTCTTCTATCGTGCAATTCCGAAGAAATGCAAAAAAGCGAGATGCGGAAAGAAGGAAAGAGGGAGTACTTATAGCGGGTAGGAAAGAGGTGATTGGGGGATCTTGATTAGGAAATGCGAAGCAGCTGTGATTAATTCAGTCACTGCTCCTCCCGAAACTATGTTATTGTCAAAATGATCATGAAAAAGTTAAGCCTTGGAAGCATAATATCTCTTAAAAGTGGTTCTGTTTCAGAAAGATGAGGTTCAGAAGAATGATAAGGGTCCAGATAGAGTCAGCTGTGCTCTCATCACAAAAGCCACCACATCTCCTTATCAAAAAAGGTGTTCAGTGTCCACCAGGAACCTAAAGCCCCAGCACCACAATCCCCAGAAGACCCACTCTTTTCTCAGAGTTGGCCACCATGCTGAGGTTATATAAGGTGAGTCTCCACAAGTGACTTGAATTACACTTGTAGTATGTTATTTTCCCCTCTTAGCTGTTTTGTGTGCTTGCTTTCACATGTTGAGATCATTAGAAACTACTTTTACTTCAATGTTACAGAAATGTATTTACATTTAGGGAATTTGGATTTTTAGATGGTTAACAAGTTGCTGAATTGTGATAAACAGCTTTATTGTAGTTGGTAATTCCAAAGGAATTATTTGGAAGGTTATTTTTGCTGTATTTCAATAAATTTTAAGTTGTATTGTACAGAACATAGACAATGAGTATTTCATACCATAATTAATCTCTCACCTTTTAAACTTTTAACTTTTTTTCCCCTCACTGAACAAATGTTGACATTAGCTGTGACCATATATGTTTTGAAAGATAAACTACATTTTTGGTTGCATATATAGTTGGACTTTATTATGTCTTTGTTATTGTGCCAGACATCATGTGTAGTGGTACAAGCTGTGGCCACAGCTGTACGAACCTGCCCTGTATGGAGCTTCAGTAACCAATCAGGGCATGACGTAACCCAGGCATTATAATGACCGCGTGCAAATCACACAGACTAGCCATGAGGTCATGTCTCAACACTCTCTCTGTTTCACTCTCACTCTCCCTTTCCCTCCCTTGAATGTGTCCTTTCAGTAAAGATGCGGTGAGGAAAACATTCATGGTGAATAAAATAGATCAGCCTACACTCTTCCTAGTGCGAGCAGAGAGAGGGGGCCAGATAAAGACACAGATTTGTGGCTTCACTCAAAAGCTGCCTCTGCTCATCTCTGGCTGTTCAGCTGCTCCAGGAGTGACTGTGTGGCTCTTCCGCTAATTGCATCTGTGCTAAATTTAGCACATGCGACAAGGAATCCTTTTGATTGGGGGAGTTAACATCTTAAAACATACTCTGCCTCCCAGGAAACTCTAGCAGCCCCTCAATGTGTTTTTCTTTATCGCTATCTCTCTTCCTTTTTGTTTCTCTCTCTCCATCTGCCTGGGAATAAATGTACTATTTCATATGTCAGACTTGTCAATCAAAAGGAGTTGTAGGAAGTCATTTGGCGATGGGGGAGACTGTTCTTTCTAGCAGCAGTAATCTCTCTCTTTATGAGGTTTATTAGCCTATCAGCATAGGTTGTACCTCACCTCAAGTCTGCATACCAGCACAAATCAATCAGTTTTTAAGTTTATTAGCCTCTGCATAGATCTCAAATTTGACTGACCTTTTTTACTAAACAGAGTTAACATAAAGTAGGGCCTACCTTCCTTCCTATTTTTCCCACTGTTAAATGGCTCAGAACACTTCTTTTCTATTAATTTCTTCTTGAACTTGTGGGGTTTTACTCATTTAGTGTCACATATGTACATGAAAAGTTTTGACTTGTAGATTTCTGTACAGTTCAGTCAACCATGAAAGCAGTAAAGAGACAGGTAAAATAGACAGACTAAAATATGAAATGCATAAGAACTTCTCTAATCTATTCTTTCTCTAATCTATTTCAGTTTTACAATCAAAAAAGGATGTTTTTACTTGTTTGTTTTGTAGATCTTAATTAGTAGTAGCATTTTCTGAAGTGTTGATTTTTGTGGGTTTCTATGGAAACTAGTCAATTTGAGTACCCATAATTTTAGGAGGGTTAATATTTCTTTGCCGTTTTATTAGTGTTCTTACAATGTCCTTACCAGACACAACACGTCAATCAATAAAAACTCACTGTTTTTGTGGAAGGACATTTTGTTGATTTCTGTTCTAAAGTGTCATTAGCCCCATGTAATCCCATTCTTTGTGCTTTTTGGAACTTGGTTTGCAAGGTAACTCTTTTGATTATTTTCTATGCCATGAATCTCCAACCCATCATGAATCTCACCCCCAATAAACCTTAGCATCTTAATTTAGGTGTGTTTGATTGGGGTTGGAGATCCCTGCTCAAGGCAAATGTTGAGTTATATGTTTTTAGAATGTTTTGTTTGGTTTCATTGGAGCAGGCTGGAGTTTGAAGACAGACATTTTGCATGCTCAGATGAGATATTTTTCTTTTGTATGACTTTCTTCATACTTTCAGTGGTATCTGTGTAGATGATCAGATTCATTCTGATAAGGTGATTACAGGCAACCATTGCTATAAAGTGTTATTGTCAAACCCCTGCACAAGTAACCACAGCTGTCAACAGAAAGCCCAGAATTCCATAGTGAGGCTTTGTCTTTTTACTGGTTACTGTGCTACATGACATATTTTTAGTGATGACAGACTTGTGGATTAAAACCACTGATCTATATATAATGACTGGATTGCTCTTTGCGTTCTAAACTGCCGTCAGGCAATGAAGCCACAGGAAGTGTTCGATCCGCCATCTTACTATTCCCTACCGACAGAGGGCTCCAACGTCTGCGCTACAGGGATTGGTAGTT
>JAUYWG010000075.1:780769-792666 GCA_034779775.1 Enteromius afrohamiltoni | reverse complement strand
ATAAACAGCAGCTAGTAACAGACAGAAAAACAAGGCTACGGAGCTACAAACAGAAGCTACAAACACAGCAAACTCTCCTTTGCTTTTCCTTTCCTTTGAGGCTTTCCTTTGAATAAGCTGGCGGTGCCGGATAGCTTAGAGTGTAGTTCTGTCAGGCTATAACGGTAGCCCTTTAGAGCGGACACCGAAGCAGACAAACAGCTGGTCAGAGCGTCTGAAGTCGATATAAGCACTCAATGCCCTGACCGGGCAGAGAGGGTTGGAGTCCTGAACAGCGTAGAGAGTACTTTAGGTACATAGCTGTGGTTTCAGGGTGACTTTTGAGTAATTTCGCCCAAACTCAAGGCAATGCAGGGCTGACAAAAAGCACTTTTTGGTCACCTACTCGCTTAACAGATGCAAGTGCTAGGAGCAGGGCGGTCTTAAGTGTCTGCGCTTTCACTGTTGCCGTCTGAAGGGGCTCAAAGGGTGGGCTTTTGAGGGCGTTCAGCACCGTGGGCAGGTCCCACGTCTGGACAGTGTGAGGAGGGGGGGGGCTTCAGCTGCCTCATGCCTTTTAAAAATTGGATGAGCAAAGCATCTTTAGCCATGGTTTGTCCTGCTATCAGGTCGTGGTGGGCTGATATAGCCACCACGTAAGCCCTGAGGGTGGAAAGGGTACGGCCCGTATCCAGCAGGTGCTGCAAAAATGACAATATCTGTGATATGTCACACGTTTTAGGGGGTTTTTCGTGGCACTCCGCGCACCATCTAGAAACCACAGACCATTTCATCGCATAGGCATTTCCATGGTGAAATATGCTGGGCAGCGAGTGTTCTCGTCCGAGGTGAAAAGGTCTATTTCTGCCCTTCTGAATGAGCTCCAGATTGCTGGATTATTCCGGGGTGCAGCGTCCACTCTGATGGACTGACCTTCCCTCTGGACAGCATGTCTGCACCCTGTTTGAGCAGGCCCGGTATGTGAGATGCTCTTATCGAACAAAAGTTCAGCAGAGCCCACTTCAGGAGGTGTGCTGCCATTTTGTAGAGGTGTTTTGACGAAAGGCCCCCTTGGTGGTTTATGTGTGATATGTCTGTCATACTGTCCGAGCGAACCAAGACTTGAATGTCCCTCACAAGTGGAAGGAAGAAGTGATGTGTAATCTGCTGTCCTCCTCCGACCAAAGGCTGGAGGCCGGCGAGCCCTCGAACAGCGCACCCCAACCTGTCATGGAGGCATCTGTGAGGAGCACTCTCCTCCTGTTCATCACATAGAGAGGCATTCCTTTTTGCAGCCAGTTAATGTCTTTCCAGGGGCGCCTGAAAATGACCTATGATGGGGAGATATCTGAATATGAAAGTAAGCGTCTTTCAGGTCTAGTGAAAACAGCCAGTCTCCTGGCTGAATTTGCGAGTGGATTTCTGGGAGAGTCAGTATTTTTAAGGGCTGTTTGTGAAGGGCGCGATTCAAAATCCTTAAGTCTAAAATGGGTCTGATCCCGCCGTCTCGCTTGGGGATTAGAAAGTACCTGCTGCCAACTTGAATTGCCCCTTTCGACAGCAGCGTATTGACTTCGGCTCGCGGGGCTCGAGACCGAAGTGTGTATGATTTTGCTGAAGGGCCTCGGTTTTTTGGCAAACTAAAGGCAATATCCTTTTTCTATTATCCCCCAAACCCAATCTGACACTCCGGGAATTGCGCGCCAGGCATTCAGGCTGAGAGATAGGGGTTTTATTATGTCTATAGTTATGTCGCTGTGAAGGAACTGATAACTTGTGACTATTTGTGTTTGTGTGAAACAGCTCTTTTTATGATTTTGTGTGGTCGCCTTTAAAAAGGCGTGCTGCAAGGACGCTTTTACGGGCCTTTTTGTCGCAGCATTTTGAGTTTTTACCATGCCCAGAGCTTCGTGGGGCAGTAGAGGTTGAAGGCAGAGCAGCTTTTGGGGCGGTCCAGCATTGATGGGACCGTAGCCCGGCCGCTTCCTTGTTAGGAAGACTTCCTGGTCTCAGAATCCAGCACAATCTTGGGCCAGGGACCCTGTCTCCTCGAAGGGGGAAAGCGCCGTCTCGCAGACCGTTGTCTCTGCGGCTCCTGTTTCTGCTGCGGCTGAGTGCTGATGGGCAGCTGTGCTGGCGGCTTTGGGCGGCTAGCAGAGGCAGAAGCGGTTCTCTTGGGCAAAAAGTGCGGCATGGCTTGCAACGCTTTCTGAGCCTCTGTGAAGTGCTTGGTGAAGCCTTCGACAGAGGGGCCAAACAGACCCACTGGAGAGATGGGCGCGTCCAAGAAAGGAGTCTTGTCGGAGTCTTTAATTTGGATCAGATTCAGCCACAGGTGCCTCTCCAGCACAATGAGGCTGGCCATGGATCGGCCATCACCATCGTTGCCCTGAGCGCCAAATCCGTCGCGCTGCGGAGCTCTCTGATGGTCTCCTCGTCTGGCGGGCCCCCAGAAGCGGTGAGGAGCTTAGCCTGGAAGACTTGCAACACTGCCATCGCATGAAGTGGTGAGGCTGCTTGAACGGCAGAAGAAAAGGCTCATCCAGCCAGCGCAGACCTGGTCCTGCAGGGCTTGGATGGATGAACTGGTCTGGCCTTCCATCCAGCTGAAGAGGGGGGGCAGAGATGTGCGGCCACAGTCTGGTCGAGGGGCGGCAGCGACTCATAGCCCTTCTTCATCACGCTGTCGAGTGAAGTGAAGGCGGTGGTGGCTCTGTTCCTCAGCATGGCCAAGTAGGGGGATTTTCATGACTTCGCCAGCTCATCGTGGATCTCCGGGAAGAAGGGTGTGGAGCGCTGATGAGGGGCTTGACCGCGCCCCGCCAGATACCATTCGTCGAGTCGGCTCTTCGAGGGTTCCTCCGGAGGAGACCAGTCCAGTCCGAGCTCAGATACAGCCTTGGCAAGAACACGAAAGAGTTCAGCGTCCAGGTTAGGCTTTATCGAGCTGGCGTCAGACGGAGCGGATGGGGCGGAGTCGTCGAAGCCAGAGGAGGAGGTGGTCATGAGGAGGTGAGACAAGTGGGGGCTGCGCCAACGTGATGTCACCCATCTCAGAGTGCCGCTCTCAGCCTCGCTGTCTCTTGTGAGCCGGGGGGGGCGTGAGGGCTTGGCTCTCGTCCTGGTCCCAAAGCCAGATGGAACCCTCTGATTCTGCAATGACTACCGAAGACTGAACGAAGTCTCGCAGTTCGACGGCTACCCCATGCCCCGAGTGGATGAGCTGCTGGAACGGTTGGGAAGGGCCCGATATATTACTACACTGACGCCATCGGGACAGTGGCAGTATCGGACCCTTCCCTTCAGCCTCCATGGGGCACCAGCCACGTTCCAGCGGCTCATGGACATTATCCTCAGACCACACCAGGACCACGCCGCTGCTTACATAGATGACGTTGTGATCCACTCGGAGGCATGGGAGGAACATATGGAAAGGTTGCAGAGGGTTCTATCTGAGCTCAGGAGGGCTGGACTGCTTGGGGCAGCTTACGCAGGTCTGTTAGGGGTCACTCCCCACCCTCCCCTATCATCCCCTCTCATCTCTTTTTCCAGGACCAGGACGCCTCTTAGAGGGAGAGATCAGCTTCGTCCTGAAAACCAAGGACCTACAGCTGGAACCCATCAATCCGGGCCAATCGCTCACGGCTGGACGGATATAAAAGACGCACCAAAAGTGTTGAGCTACGACTCCATTCTGTTTGGCGTGTGACTTACCCGAATATCTTTTCATTCCAGACAAAACGCCGTGAACGAAGAGCCCGGATCACCACGAAGATCACTGGAGCACTCATCACCACGACCTGGGGAAGAAAGAAAGGATTCACAAGCACGTCGAGCACTTTCACCGCCACCATCACCACTGTGTTTACTCACCTGCCACTCTCAATAAATCTACCCTCCGGGGGTTTGTGTTCATTGCAACCTTGTGTTTTGTCCGATCATCCGATGGACGCTCAACCATTCCAGATACTGATCCTGGGTTAGTTGCTATGCTTGCCCGGGCCACCAGAGGAATCGGGATCAAGTGGATTCCCCCACAACGTCTTGATTGGTATCTGGGTGTAGCTCGTGCCGGTGCGCAGGGGTCTACTCCAGTTCCTTTCTTCACGGATGTGCATGATGAGTTAACTCAATCATGGAAGGCACCTTTTCTGCCAGGAAGAGGCCGAGTGGCTCATCCTCCGTCACCATCCTTGACGGTGGCGCAGCCCGGGGCTACACGGGTGTCCCCCAGGTTAAGAGGGCTGTTGCGATACAACTGTGTCCGCAGGCTTCTACTTCCTGGCAGGGTAACCCGTCGCTCCCCTCCCGGGCCTGTAAGCATTCGTTGGCCCTGGTTGACAATGCCTACAAAGCCTGTGGAGACGCTGCGTCGTCCGTACATGCCATGGCGTTGTGGCAAGTTCATCAGGCCAAGGCACTGAAGGCTTTGCACGAGGGTGGTGTCCACAATGGTGGTCCAACAACGCCATCTGTGGCTGTGTTTTGTTGACATGCGCGATGCAGACAAGATTAAGTTCTTGTATGCTCCCGTGTCACAGACCGGCCTCTTCGTTGACGCAGTGGAGACTTTTGCTCAGCAGTTTCCACTGCCCAGAAGCAGACTGAGGTGATCCATCACATCTTGCCGTGGCGTCCAGCTGCTGCCTCCACCCGGACCCTGCAGGCACCGCCTCAGCCTGCCTCTCTCTCTTGTGCTCAGAGAATTGAGAGAGGATCCCTTTGAGCCTTTGCCAGCAGTCGAGTTGAGGATTTTATCAATGATAACGCTCCTCCTGCTCGCATTGGCCTCCATCAAGAGGGTAGTGGACCTGCAGCATATTCGGTCGACGATTCATGCCTATTGACGATTGAGTTTGGACCCGAGGATTCTCAGGAGGCCACGGCCTGGCTATGTGCCCATGGTTCCTACCACTCCCTTCAGAGACCAGGTAGTGAACATCCAAGCGCTGCCCTCAGAGGAGGCAGACCCAACCTTACTGTTGCTGTGTCCCGTCTGAGCATTAAGATGTTACATAGACCGGACACAGCGCTTCAGGACTTCAGATCAGCTCTTCGTTTGTCATGGAGGTCGGCAGAAGGGGAATGCCGTCTCTAAGCAGAGGATGGCCCACAGTATAGTGGATGCCATCACCCTGCCATACCAGGCTCAGGGTGCACCCTGTCCCCTCAGTGTACGCGCTCACTCGACTAGAAGTGTAGCATCGTCCTGGGCGGTGGCACGAGGCGCCTTACTTGTTGACATTTGTAGAGCTGCAGGTTGGGCGACCCCCAACACGTTCGTTAGGTTTTGTAGGTATGTGTTTAACCGGTTTCTACTCATGTTCTCACCTCAAATAGAGCTGAAGAGCCGGAGTAGGACCTGTTCGGTCGGCTTGGTATATCTTCTCCAGTAAGCCTGGATAGTAGATACTGTGAGTCCCTGATCCCCTCGGCAGTCAGATGTCGCCCTTTAGGCGATGTATTCTTGAGAACCGTTAGAGGGCTGGGAACCCCTGAGTGTTAATTCTCCTCCTATATTCCATATGCATTCTTAGTTCTGTTTTAATTTGAAGAGAACGTCCCCCCTGGGACGTTCCAGTGTCCAGTTACTTATAGTGCGGTACTGGTCCATGTGCAGAGTCTACCTTCCTACAGACCAAACACAGGGGGTTGGTGACTCTCACATGGGGCTGGAAAGGACAGTCTCTATGGCGCTTTGGTAGGGATCCCTATTTGTCGGTCACAAACCGTTTAACCACTACAGAGACATCAGGAGGCAGCAGCAAGTGTGAGGATTACTAGCCGCGGTGAGGCTGCCCTCGGCGGATACATGAGCACTGAGCACCTGGTGTTCTCGTGGAGCTCATTGTTCCGAAATCAGTGAAGCAAACTTTTAAATAGGCGCTCTCTTTTTTAATAAACCGCATATTTGTGTTTTAAACAACTTAAAACTGCCTTTCATGGCACAAAAACAGCAATATTTTGATAGTTCTGCGGTTTTCCCCTCACTTGACTAATTTGCATACGGACGGTGATTGGATGTTTACCTAGGGCTCAGGGGTGTGCGCGCTGCAGCTTATGAATGAGTATACAGCGGAGGGACAGAGATGTGAGGGAAATCTAATACTGTATTTTATATTGTCACTTTTTCGGCTGATTTTTCCGTTACCGTAGATAATTTTGTCAACTTGTAATGTATTCATTATAGTATATTAACATGTGCTTTCTCAACTTTTCACAATTTTGATTTGAGGGGGCAAGACATGCATTTGTCACGCTCAGGGAATACAGACAAGAAGGTTACAGTTCAACAAGAGTCTTTATTGTGCACAAACTGATATTCAGTCCTCAGCGGAATCATAAGAAGGTGAAGTGAGCAATACTGAACATAAACAACATAGGATCTTCGCTGGTAGGTGAACATGTAGGTATATTGCAGACAGAGAGTGGTGAGGCAGAGTCAAGGTAAGTAATAAGGTAAGTATACTCAGTCTTTAGAATCGTGCCAATTCACGCAAATTCAGCCAATCCCCGCAATTTATTTGCGCACAAACAGTTTGGTCTGTCATAAGCATACCTTTAGAGATTTTTTAGTGTATTTACAGAAAACACACTTGTATTACTCTTATTTAAAGTATATTTTATGTGTACTTTGTGTAAGAACATTAAATCGGTTTTTAAATATTAATAACCATGTCTACACAAACTGCAAAATATTTGGAAAATGTACACATTTATAATTTTATGTATTTGGAAAAGTATAAAGTAAAAGTTTAACATTTACAATGTACAAACGTTTGTCAACTATTTGTAAAGCATTGCAATGGCCTGCTTAAAATATGTTGTTTAATATGTTGTTACTTTGGTTGATTACGCTGATGTCCTTTACATGAGTCATTCATTGATATGGTGCATTCACACCGGATGCAAATTGCCCGAAGTTAGACGCGTGAACATTTTTAGTTTACTTGCTTCATTCACGTGTAGGCGGCTCCAGTATCTGCATTGGTGGAGGGGAAAACAGCAAAACATTCTAAATATTGCTGTTATTGTGCCATGAAATGCAGTTTCAAGAGTATTTCAGGCACAAATGTAGTTGTTTAAAACACAAATCTGCGATTTATTAAAAAAGAGAGCGTCTATTTAAAAGTTTGCTACGCAGATTTCGGAGCCGTGAGCTCCATGTGAACACCGGGTATTCAGTGCTCATGTATCTGCCGAGGGCAGACTCACCACAGCTAGTAATTCTGACACTTGCCGCTGCCTCCTGATGTCTCTGTTGTGGTTAAACAGGAGGAGGTAAAATTCGTTTTGGGTATATCTCACAGGCAAACTAGTTTAATTAATATATTATGTATTTCCTTTTTATACCTGTTTTTATTAAAGTATGAAGATGTATCGTACAGCAACGATGATTTTGTTTTCCATAGTTTCAAAATTCTGCCTCCACTTGCTAATAATCACGTAACTACTAGAGCAAGCTCATGATTGGTTAACGCAGTGCGAATTTTCGCCAAAGTTCAGATTTTTCAACTGCATTGCATTGACTTAACGTGTAAATCACTCGCGCTTGACGCTTCATTCGCGTAACTACTAAGATAACATTTTTTATTCAAGTAAAATATTACATAACATATATCTACAACATATCTAAGATAAAAAAAATGACAATTATTAAAAAAAAAATCCGTTCTCTAGTGTTTAAATTCAAACAACACAGTGACTAAACCTGATTGCTTCCGGAGCCACTGAACGGCTCTGATTGGTGCCTCTGATAATGAGTTCGCACCGGAGAGCTCAGTATGTGAAATATGATGCACGTGGAAAAGTCTCTTGAATGTGAATATACGTCTAAATGTAAGCAGTTATATTATAGAGCGATCGTGTCTCTTTAGAGCACTTGGAGGAAACGTCTCGCTTACGTATTGTAACCCTCGTTCCCTGAAGAAGGGAATGGAGACGTCACGTCGGTTACCGACGAACAGGAATGCCAAAACAACTCTGCGTGTATGTAAACACACCAATGATTTCAATGGCATACGCTGATTAGGATCAGCTGAACCCAATGGCAGAGTATAAGTAGCGTCTAGCGTTCATTATGTCTTCGCTGAGGAGCCGAGCTGGTGTTACGGCCCCCTAGCGGCGGTACAGCCCCTATGGCGATGGGATGTGGCGAGACGTTCCCTTTCAGTCGGTCACATCGATGTCACGTCGGATACATCGCCTCGAGGGCCTGGCGTGAGATGCTCCGCAACGTCCAACTGCCGATGGGATTAGAGGACTCACAGTGCAACTGAGCTCTGTGTGAGGTGAGAACATGGGAAGAAACCGGTTCAACACGAAGGCTATAAAACCTAGCAAACGTGTTAGGGGTCGCCCAACCCGCAGCTCTACAGATGTCAGCAAGCGAGTTGCCACATGCCAACGCCCAGGACGAAGCTACACTTCTAGTTGAGTGAGCCCGTACACTGAAGGGGCAGGGCGCACCCTGAGCTTGGTAAGCGAGGGAGATAGCATCCACTATCCTGTGGGCCATCCTCTGCTTAGAGACGGCATTCCCCTTCTGCCGACCTCCGAGACAGACAAAGAGCTGGTCTGAGGTCCTGAAGCTCTGTGTCCGATCTACATAGCATTTAAGTGCTCGGACGGGACACAGCAACCGCAGGGTTTGGGTCTGGGATCAACTGTACCGTCAGGGGATGGAGTCTCCATTCTCCAGGGAGCACTTGGGCTCGAGACAGCTCGTCGGCTATCTGGTGGTAAACATGGCGCGAAGCCACCTCAGATGCTTCTGACTCCATAAAAGTAGGTGGTGGGCGAGCTGCGACATGCGACGGGAGCGTAGACCACTTTGATGGTTGATCAAGGTCGTCGAGGTAGTTGAAAGTACAAACCCCTTTCTCTTTCAGAGGAGTCAGGGCTGCCTCGGCCACTTTGGTGAACACATGGGGCGACAAGGAGAGCCCAAAGGGCAGGACGCAGTACTGATATGCCTGACCTTTGAACGCGAACCTCAGGAACGGCCTGTGTCGTGTGAGGATTGAGACATGAAAGTACGCATCCTTAAGGTAGATTGCTGCAAACCAGTCCCCGGGACTGATGCATTCGAAAATGCGTTTCGGCGTCAACATCTTGAACGGAAGCCTGTGAAGAGTTCGATTCAAGACAGGGGCACTGTCTGCATTCACCGTTGTGAAGCGAACGCCCCTGAACCTGGGAGGACGCCGGGCGAACTGAATCGCATAACCGAGCCAGACAGTTTGGATGAGCCATCGCGATGGACTGAGCCCAGTCCAGGCATCTAAGAACCGAGCAAGAGGCACCATCGAAACCACCGGGATGCCGGTGGTGGGGCAGGGAGGGGGAATGCAGGAGTCCTGTCAGAGCGTCTCTGAGCCGGTTCGGAGGGCCTGCATGTGTGTGCATGTTACCTGCGTTCTGCCAGAAGTGAGGCTGGAAGTCTGTTGGTTCATCCTCCCTAAGCTCTGACTGCTGCCTGAAATGAGAGGAAAGTGAGTGTTCAACAAAAGCTCTTTTACAGGCCTGTCCACAACACCTCGTCCCCTCAGAAAATTGCTCTTTTGTTGAGGTTTTGAGTACCACTAGCCCTGAGGCTAGCGGCTGTCTGCGAGCAGACGAAGAGATCTCCATCCGGCCCTCCTCCAGAGGAGGTAGTGGTGTCACCATCTTCTGAAGAGCACCTCCTTCCATCCCTGGTTCACCTGTCCTAGGGCCGCTTGCATTTCCTTTTGCCACCAGGTCCTGCAGAGGCTTGGACAGGCTGGTTGGGAACCCCGCGGCCGGCTCCTCGACTTGACCGACGGGACTGCTGCTGCTGGGGCTGCGGAGGAGCGGGGATGGCTGAAGGGGGGGGCACCCTCGGCGACGGGCAGACTGAGGCGGTGCTTGTGGTGTCCGTGTAGAGGTAGCAGCTGGACGTCATGGCAAGATGTGATTGATCGCCTCCGTCTGCTTCTAAGCGGCAGAGCACTGCTGGGCAAAAGTCTCCACCGCATCGCCGAAGAGGCCGGTCTGCGACACGGGAGCATTCAAGAACCTAATCTTGTCTGCATCGCGCATGTCAGCAAGACACAGCAACAGATGGCACTGTTGGACCACCATAGTGGACATCGCACGACCCAGAACGCGAGGTCTGTCGTGGCACGAAGCTCGGAGAGAACTTCTGAATCATGGCCAACCTCGTGCAAAGCCTTCAGTGCCTTGGCCTGATGGACTTGCAACAATGCCATGGCGTGTACAGAGGACGCAGCGTCTCCACAGGCTTTGTAAGCATCATCGACCAGAGCTGACGAGTGCTTACAGGCCCGAGAGGGGAGCAACGGGTTACCCTGCCAGGAGGTAGAAGCCTGAAAACACAGTTGCATCACAACAGACCTCTCCACCTGGGGGACCCCCGGGCTGCACCACCATCAAGGGTGGTGAAGGAGGATGAGCCGCTCGACCGCTTCCTGGCAGTGAAAGGTGCCTTCCACGATTGAGTCAACTCATCATGCACATCCGGAAAGAAAGGTACCGGAGTGGGTCCCTTCGCACCGGCACAAGAAACACCCAAGTACCAATCATCCAACCTAGAGGGTTTAGGACGTTGTGGAGGGTTCCACTCAATCCCGACCCCCTTAGTGACCCGGGCAAGCATAGCAATCAGCTTAGGATCAGTACCTGGAATGGTTGAGTGCCCATTGGACGCCGCTCCAGAACCGGATGCCTCATCTCCTGAGTCATACTCTCCTCCAGATACTGTGACTGACATCTGGCCATCAGGGGGAGCTCCAAAGGTGACATCCGGCACCGTTTCCGGTTGCCGGACTGCCCCAATGGGAACTCCATCAGTGTCGGAGCACGTGTGACAGGGGGCGCTCACCGAGGGGAGTTCTTCACTGTCACTGTCAGGCCTGCCCTCTCTCCCCCAGAACCGGAAGCTCTGGGGATGCTGCCAGCACAAACTCCAGTATGCGGAATAGGTATAGGGACTTCCCCACCGGCCATGTAATTGAGCCTTGTCCGCAACTCCGAGATGGTAATTTTCCGACAAGGAGAACATAAACCTTCCACGAACGCCGCTCTAGCATGCTCGATGCCCAGGCATGTTAGGCAGTGGTTCGCCGGTGCCAGGTAATGGCCACATCCAACAACGCATGGATGGTAGGACATCCCAAAGGAAGCGTCTTTAAAAAGACATATCTTTTAGCTTAGCTCTTTTGTGAAACGCTGAAGCCAACAAGGAAGATGGTCGCTCAGTAAATGCATGCAGATACAAGTGCAATACAAATGTCACCGCCACTTGACTGGAACCACCGTCGCTGCAACGCCGTAACACCAGGCTTTCTCCGTCATTTCGCAGAGTAGAATTGCTTCAGGAATGTCCGCATTAACTGCTCGGCTCTGAAGCGAAAAGCTTATGAACGCTAGATCGGCTGACCTACTTATACTCGCGCTGCGATTGGGTTCAGCTGATCCTAATCAGCGTATGCCAATGAAATCATTGGCGTGTTTACATACACACAGAGTTGTTTTGGCATCTCAAAGCGAGACTCCTATTCGTCGGTCACTGACATGACGTCGAAGTGACCGACTGAAAGGGAACTACGCGATTCATATGGATTTACGTACATTGACAATACATACATTTTGGCTGAACTTTTCAACTGTCATCACTTCCCTAGTGCAATGTCTCCACCAGTGTAGCTCAGCATCATCGGCCCTCTGCCTGTGCCGTCAGACCAGCTCTGTCTCTATTGCTCCGACCCCAAATTTCAGCATCCACAGCATCTATATCTTGAACTGAAAATTAGGTGCTGGGCGTCTGGCCAGAGGAGAACTGGACCCAACTAAGCCTGATTCTCCCAAGGTTTTTTTCCCCATTCTCTCAAGGATGGGGTTTTGGTTCCTTGCCGCTGTCGCCTCTGGCTTGCTTA
>JAUYWG010000075.1:731110-746696 GCA_034779775.1 Enteromius afrohamiltoni | reverse complement strand
CAGCTGGACTCAAATGAAGGTGTAGAACCATCTCAAGGATGATCAGAAGAAATGGACAGCACCCGAGTTAAATATATCACAGCAGAATACTTAGGTCCATGTGATATTTCGGTTTTTCTTTTTTAATAAATCTTCAAAAATGTCTGTGTTTAAAAATGAACTTAAATGATTTTAGTAAATGGCTGCAGTATGACAAAGAGTGAAAAATGTGTAAATACTATGTAATGCAGTCTGAATAGAAACCCACCCTGAGCACCGCTCCCATCCTCTACCTTCCAAATATTGACAGTTTTGTCCATGGAGCCAGTGGCAATGAGAGGGGCAGTGGGGGAAAAGGCACATGCCGTCACATACCTGCTCAACAGGAAGACCAATCGACAGGGTTCAACAACTTACACCGAGAGCTCAGACCTCACAAATCATGACTCACAGCTCACCTGTCATGCTGGTTAAGTGTGTAGAGTAAGACACCTTCGTTCTGCAAAGAGCAACTAGTTATTATAAATGCAAATGTTACCGTGTCCATGATGTCAATCATCGATTATTTTTATTGGTTAGACAGAAATATGATGAATATGAATGAGACTCACAGCTTGATACACCGTCACCGTCTTATCCACCGATCTGTGGGAAAAAAGAGAGTGACATTTAAAAGGCATGAGTCAGACTAGCCTCTGTGGCCTTTATGTGCAGTAAAACTGAGCCTGTCTGTCTGCTGAGTCTGACACACTGTGGATGAACAATCAGATTCAGCAGAGATTATTAGAAAATCGATCATGACGATCTTCACGCTGCTCTGCTGCTGTCTGTGGTTACACAGCACCACCCAGTGGACGACAATGGCACTGGATCAAAATACATCTACGATATTTGGACCACAAAACCAGAATTAAGTCACCGGGGTATTTTTGTAGCAATAGCCAACAATACATTATATGAGCCAAAATGATTAAAAAAAAAGAATAATAAATAAAATAAAAAAATCAAGCAATATCAAATAAAGATCATGTTCCATTAAGATATTTTGTACATTTCCTACCGTAAATATATTAAAACGTAATTTTTAATTAGTAGTATGCATTGCTAAGAACTTCATTTGGACAACTTTAAAGGGGATTTTCACTCTTAGATTCCAGATATCCAAATGGTTGTATCTCCTAGCAAACCATAAATCATTCAGATGATGTATAAATCTCATTTTGAATCTTTAATCATACTCACGACTGGTTTTGTGGTACAGGGTCACAATTAATTATGCATTTGGCAGACGCTTTTATCCAAAGCAGCTTGTACATTTTATTCACTTTATAAATTCCTAGGGAATCAAGCCCACATTTACCTTTTAGTGCAATTAAGAGCAAAGTAAGGCTAGATTAACTTAAAGAAATAGTTCACCCAAAAATGATAATTCTGTCATCATTTACTCACCCTCAAGTAGTTCCAAACCTGTTTGTATTTCTTTGTTCTGCCGAACATTAAGGAAGGTTGGAACCAGGCAGTTTTGGGTCACCATTGACTCCTATAGTAGGAAAAAAATTACTATGGAAGTCAACGGTGACCCAAAACCGCCCGATTACAAACTTTCTTCAAAATATCTTCCTTTGTGTTCAGCAGAACAAAGAAATTCATACAGGTTTGAAACTACTTAAGGATGAGTGAATGATGACTGAGTTTTAATTTTTGGTGAACGATTCCTCGAGAAATACTTTTTTGAGTTAAAGTAAATAGAATTATGCAGGTACGTGTGTGCGTCACTCACCCTGAGACCAACATCTGTCCATCAGCAGAGTAAGCACAGGACAGAACGGGAGCAGACTGATTTGTCAGAGTGTGAGCGAGCTGCATCTTAATGCCTGTGGATCAACAAACATCATCAATCACAAACTCACAGAAGACACAGGTGGACAGGCATCAGATGGAGCTACCTGCAGCAGACAAAAGAGAAACAATCCATATCTTCACCAGACTGTCCTGTCCACATGAGGCCAGCCGAAACTGAACACAGCCATCTGTGCCTGTGAAAGAGAGACAGAGAGAGTTAATAGTTCACTTTTGCTCATTTAACATGCAACCTATCTTAAGAAGTCATTAGAAGAAATGTTAAAAAAGATATTCTGAAACTATTTTGCAGGTTGCCAAAGATCAATACTGTAATTTGAAGTAGTCAAGCTACACTTTTGAAGTAGCTACTACCATTCAAAAGTTTGCAGTAAATTTTGATTGATTTTTTTCACAGCAAGTTTCTTATGTTTAGTCATTTCAATTTAGGAGAGTGCCACTAAATGTTACTTAAGCTTAATCAGAAACAGCAAGCTAGTGGTTTGTAACTTGTGTTCCAGCATTTTTACCCTTCATTATCTGGGGAGCAAACTGACAGCAGGAGACCCCGAGGTCATGGGCACTCTTCTCCGCATGGAGATGGTTCATATTCAGGTCCCAGAGCCGCAGGTCACCGTATGTGGAGCCGGTGATGAACAGCTGACCGCAGGGAGTGAAAGAGCAGGCCACTACACTGGTGTCAGTCACTGCGCCTGTCCTGAACAGCACCATACACAAGTGTCCGTCAAACAGGTGAAGAGCAAATCTGACTTAAATCTAACGCTATCATACAAACGCAATGGTTTGATTCACATCATTTTCAACATTTATTGGCCCAAACCTGCATTTATTAGAGAAAGAAAGATATAGTTTGATCCAAAAAATTCGAATTAAATTCCACTTATTGTATTTTTTAGTACGAAAGATATTACATGATAAATGTTTTTTAATTAAATTCCACTCTGATTATATTTTTGATATATTATCCCCTTTGTCTTCTGTATTTAGTCTTTCCCGCATTTATTTATTTAGATTAATTTATTTAGTTGTTTTTTTATTTATTTTGCTTTATTTATTCCAACATACATTTATTTCCATATTTAAACATTGTCCCCTTTAAATGTAATTAATTTTTATAAACCTAGAAATAATACTGAACTGACAAATATTGATTATTGGAAGAAAAAACAAAACAAAAAGAACGGAATTGAGCTGGATGATGAAACAAGCTGCAAGCTGCATTATGTATTTTATATGTAATAAATCAAACATTATAAGTTACTGTTATTGAAGGTTTAATTATTTATATTGCAATATGAAGTGTCTGAATTGTAACGTTACACTACTTTTGCATTTGAGTTACTTTCATCAAAATAACCACAGAAGCACTTTAGTAATGTGTTACTCCCAACACTACTGATGATGATGTCTTCTGTAGAATCGCTTGACAGCTGAAATTTGTTTAATAATTGACGAATTTGGCAACATGAACACTTTTGAACTGAACTAAATCAACATTGAACTGAACTGAATATTGACAAGGTTGTCTTATTTTAAAGCAGTGCATCATTGATTTTCCTGTATAATTCTTATGAAGCTGTTTTGTTTAGTTTTTGTTTGATTTCCTTTATTCTTCTATGTATTTTTCTATAAATAAGTCGAGTGGATCACTGCTCGCAGAATATGTAGATCAGTAATAGGAAGCTGATGTACCTGCGCAGGGTCCTGGAGGTAAAGTCCCACAGTGCGATGGTCCCATCGGAGCCTCCAGACACCAGGTAAGATGAGTCTGGAGAGAAGGCGCACACTCTCACCGGACTCCGGCCCGGATGCTCCAGGACAGCCTCGATCTCTCCGCTGTCCATCGACCACACCACAGTGGTGGCATCGGTGGAGCAGGAGGCCAGGTACTGACCGCAGGCGCTGAAGCAGCAGCAGTGCACCCCGTAGCCGTGTCCGGACAGCGGGGAGAAGGGCAGCTCGCTGAAGTCTCGTGTGGAGTAAACGCAGATGCTCTTATCGGCGGAGCAGGTGGCCAGCAGAGCGCCGGAGAACGCGCAGCAGTTCACATCGTCTCGATGACTTTGTAAGGTGCAGATCAGAGACACCATGTTTGTGTTTATGTCTTGTTGTCTGGCCGGTCCCTTTAAATTCACAGGAAGAGGAAGTGTCTTACATAACGGACAAAACAGCAGAATTCACGTTTAGTCTAACACTAATAAAAGCTGGAGTTTGACACATTATTCAAAACAGACAAACTGCTTGATACTACAAACGCGCTTCGTAAGTTGTTTAAACTGTCGAAAAACGTGTTGTAAAACATTTGGTCACTATAGACAGCATTATGGAACTATGCGGTGACATGTTAAATAATTTACTATTACATTTCAATGTATTTATTTTTATGGTAACTGTAAGCGGTTTTCGAAGACGTCACATACCTTTCGCGAACGCTTCCTGGTTCTGTCACGTGACTTCCAGATTGTCCACGTGGTTCTTGTTTACTGCGCTGTATTTGTTTTGTCGCTTTATCAGACTGCCATTAATGTAGCTTTTTTGCCTGTTATATTCAGCCATATTAATTTGTATGTACAAATTATCATTTTAAAATGCATTATATGTATATGTATGTGTATATATATATATATATATATATATATATATAAACACACACACAGTAGTTTAATCAACATTTGAAGTGGATCAAAAACGTTGCTAGGACAAGAACATATAGGTTTTGGAACAACTTTTCAAGTTGACTATGTATATAAAACAACCCATATGGCATCAACTATCTATATTTATCTGAAAGTAAGTTTCGGTAAGAAGGACCTTTATGTAAATCTGATATTTTTCATATTTTATTTTCATGAAAATATACGAACAGTAAAATAAAAAAAGGAAGAGAGACAAATAAAAAATATTTATTTGGATGAATCTTAAATTATTTAAATATTTCAGTTTGGTAAATGGCCCTTTGTTTTCAACCTTTTTTAAAATTATTGCTGCCTATATAAAGATTAAAAACTAGGCATTTGATTAATTTTGTTAAATATTAATAATAATAATAAAAAAAAACATTCTTCACTAATAACATGACCCATAAAATAAAAGAAAATGAGACCACTGCCCACGGGAAAAGGAATAAAATAACACATTACACACTGTCTGGATTTAAAAACATCCTTTTAATAAGTCCGTGCCAAACATTCACACACTCGCACAAACACACTCTTGCACTCTCACATTCACATACACACACACACTCGCACACACTAGTGAAAAATAATGCTCCTACAAAAAGAACGCTACCATTTGTTTCCCACAATATCTTTAAATAAAATAACTTCAAGTACTCTGACGCAGGTACAAAAAAACTCTGTTCTAGCTGCCTCCAGTGGGCCTCGACGCACGCGGGTGCTTACAGGACGCCTGCTGTCCATCTCTGAGCGCCTCTGGGGCCAGGGATACTGAAGAATACTCCAACAGCTTTCTTATGGGTTAGGTATGAGTTTCGTACAGTATGCCTTTGAGTGGAGGCCTTGATGTGTTGTATATAAGAAAACAATAACGTTACAAAAAAAAGGGAAAAAACGAACCCAAACAAAAAAAGAACAAATTATTTTCCCTATACCCTGTTCTGGAGGGCAGGCACTACTAAGATTAAGGAGACCACAGTGTTTTGTAGAGGATATGTATATACTGTACAAACAATAAATGTATATTATTAATCACTTTAAGACTAAAATTAATTGCTACAAACGTTCTAAGGCATAAACAATATCCAATGTCTGAAACAATATGTACACATCATTCCAAACAAGACTCAATATATTGACATTAATAGACAGTATGTACACATGGGTGCCTCCTGCTTGTCTGTGTGTGTATGTGTGTTTGTGTGTGTGTGTGTGTACAGTGATGCCGTTAGTTCACGTTCAGAGGGTTGAATACTCTGATGCCACATGGCACAGAACAGTGTAAACAGTTTCTTTTTTTTTCTTGGCTTTGTTTCATATTTGGAGAGGAAAAACACAAACAAATAAACATTCCGTTAAATTTAAAGCAGTTTTGCTGTTTCTTCCTTTTCATAGAAAATGAAGAGTGGACCTTTCTTTTATTTAGTCATAAATAATCATTTAAAAAATTAAATACATTCACTATAATATTAACGATAAAGTAAAAATACAAAACCAAAATAAAATGATATTTACAAGTAGTGGAAAGGGATTTTTCTCCTTAGTACAGCTCTGATGGTTGAAATTTCAGTGCGATTTCTCTTTATTAGAAGGAAATGGTATTGCACAAAGACACCCGCTGTCTTGTGTCTCTTTGGGTGTAGATGTGGGATTGGTCAGTCCTGAAGGCTCTGCGTCGCAGAGAGAGCTGCGACCCCTCTGCTTTTGAGCCCCGGTTGCAGGTTTGAAATGACAGCCCCTGGTGGTCCGAGACCACCTCAGTTAGTTTGCTTCAGCAGCTCAGTCCACCTCTTCTCAAAGAACTTCCTCATGTTGTGTCCGGCCCGGCCGATGTCAGAGTTGTCCTCGTTGAACTTCTCACAATTGTCGAACACCAGGTTGACATCGATGATGAACGTTTCTAAATTCTGATACCTAAAGAACAGGGAGAAAAAAAACCAGTTGCTGCTTCTGCATCTCCTTATCAAAGAATCATAAACCTTTTCTGTCACACTTTATTTTAAGGTCAAATTCTTGCTATTAACAAACCATTGACTATGATTTTAACCTCGATAAACCCCTAATTTGCTGCTTATTTAAAGTAAGGTAGTTGTTAAGTTTAGGTATTGGGTGAGATTAAGGACCAATCCCACATCTACACCCAAAGACACACAAGACAGCGGGTCATGAAGAATATGTGCATTTTTAAATATTAATAAACAGCCAATATGTTTATCATAGGTATGCTGATAAGCAACTAGTTAATAGTGAAAATTGGTCCCTATGTTAAAGTGTGTATGTGTAACACTTACTGGAAGACTATACGTTATCTATATTTTATTTGTAACGCTTAGAGGCAAATTATTTATTTAGAGAAATCATTTTTTTATGAATGGAATTTTTATGTTTTAAAGTTAACTTGAGGATATATAGAGCATAACCTATATTTATTGACATAGATATTGTGTTCATTTCTAAAGTTGATATTTTTTTAAATGGTTAATTTACACATTTACATTTCTCGCAATGTGTTTTTTAATTATTATTTTAAATATTTATTTGAAGATACATAGAGATAATTCTCATTTGCTGTTATTTCTATATGTTTAATTGTATAGTGTATGTATATTTTTGTGTATTTATTTATTTGTGCATGTATTTATTTATACATTCAAAAAGCTCAAATTAAACGATACATATTTGTTTTATACAATTTATAGAAGATAAATTATTTATTTTAATAATTCAAAAAATATATAATTATTCAAATTTAATTTGAAATACTTTTCATCTTCCAGTATTTCATTCCACCTTCCCAGCTTTTACTTTTTCACATTTTTCAAAACCGAGTGAGAGACACTTACTGGCTGCTGACAAGTTTTTCACGGATAGTGGAGAAGTCCATGGGTTTTTTAATGACTTTGCGGTACCCTGGGACAGATTTGAGGTTAACCGGTGTGAGGAAGGGCCAGGCATCTTGATGACGTTCCAGTTCAGCCAACAGAATCCTGAGGAATACAAACATATGTTACACGAGAGCTGCATTACAACAAACATTTAAATCTAGAAAGTAAGAGAATGCTGACAGTACCTGCAGAGGCCCAGGTCCCGGTTGTTGTCTCTGGCTGTTTTGGCTCTTTTTACACAGGCAGGGCTGTCTGGTTTGGGTGCTGGGGGGGTGGGGGTGTTCTTCTTGGCCTGGGTGGAGGTGGTGGCTGCTTTCTTTGGGGTGCTGTTGTTGCTGCTGGTGGCTTCTTCTTCGCACGTCTCCGTCTGCTTTTTGCTTTTCTTTGCTGCTTCTGTTGCTTTTTTTCCTCCAGTGGCTGGTGGTGCACGATTCGGAGTCTTCTTAGATTTAGGTGACTGACCGCTTGCCTGAAAGAGTTTAGATTTACAGCTACATGTTTACAACACATTAACATGTATGAATACACTTAATTACACTTAAATAAATCAATCAACAAAATACACATAATTGCTCACAGTGCTAGAGTACTTCAATATAAATCATTAGCACTTGCAGTAACTTTCCACTGATAAAATAACGAGAAGACTACAAAAAAATCTATTATTATTGTTATTAATGCAAAAAGGGTTCATGTTCCCACAGAAACAATATATTATAAGAAGCTTAACTGTATTCAACACTGATAATAAAAAAAAATACGAGCGGCAAATCAGTATTTTATCAGCAATTTAAAAATCTTAACATAAGGCATTTGTCCTCGTGATGATCTGAGTTGGAGGTGGTTACCTTGGAGATGCAAGCAGGGCAGTACCAGTCTCCCTCTGGGATGTTGGTTATCTTGGGTTTGTGGCAATAGGTGTGACACCCCTTATCACAGCCGTCACACAGCAAAAGCAGGTCCTCATTATCACCCTTTCGGCACATCTGACAGTACTACAAACACAAACAGCCATATAAGTAAGGCAGCTGCAACACATAAGCAACAAAATAAGTGAACCCTGTGGTTTGTGAACGATGTGACTTACCACTTTCATGATGGACCTCTCCCAGGCGATGGATTTCTGGAGCTGCTGCAGACACATGGCCAGCTGAGAGGAGCTGCGTACCTCGCTCAGCGCCTTCCGCCACAGCTTCATCCCCGGAGCAATCTCTTCCTCTCCCCTGCGACACAAAAAACACAACACACAGATCAGAGAGGGAAACCTGTAATTTGTCCTTAATGTCTATATCAAATTGAGTGGCTGAGACCCTAAGCTTTCAATAGCACAAACATAAACACACACACACACACACACACACAGGCTTTTTAGTGTGATACAATTCTGTGGCATGACTTCACAGCCATACATGAAGACGGAGAGCTGTGTGTACCATGCACTTAGAAGTATTAGAAAACAAATCAAGTTGTGATGTGTTCAAACTCCATCTGTGCACTGCTGATTAAAACCATGCAGCCAAAAACAGGAAAGGTGCAGGCAAGGGAACGAGAGGAAGAAAAAAAAAACAAAATGAAACACACAGCACGAGAACCAAAATCCAAAACCGGAGCCAGGGTGAGAACGGATGGACGGACGAGCAGAGAAGCCCCAGCCAGCAGAGAGAGGGGGAGGGGGAGTATGAGGAGGAGCAGAGACGAAGGCTGGCAGTCTGGATGACCTACCCTTCCCCTCCAGCGCTAGTGGATGGAGCAGGTGCGGGGACAGTGACTGTACCCACATTATCCAGTTTGATCTGGATGGTGGTCCCTAAGGGGCTCCGCAGGTACCTTCTCTCGAGGTGACGCTCCAGCTCTGCCAATCGCGTCACTGCGATGTCCAGCGGATTGCCGGGTCGACGGATCAGGCCCTTCTCTGAGCTTCGCTCCTCCTGAGACTCCGTCCCAGGGCGGGGCTTGTGTTCATAATAGACCAGGTCCTCTCTTTCAGACTGTGGTTCAGGATACGTCCAGCCCTGAAAAGCAAAAAATAGTTGGGTATGGGTGAGAAGAAGACATTACAACAATTCAACTAATTTCTGGAAGCTGTACAAACGCTCACCTTGACCTGCAGGCTGGCCGATGTGACTTTGCGTTCCAGCTCCTCCACCTGTTGCAGCAGAGCGATGTCGGTCTCCATGGCCTGCTCCTCCACACACCACTCCTGCAGCGTCTCCACGGAAACCTGGCCCTCGTCGAGCTCAGAGACCTCCATAACTGCCACTGCAAACAAAAAATAAGACAGCCATAAGACCCCAGGAGAAATCACACCCGTAAAGCACAGCACAGCACAATTCAGCTCGCTCTGACAACTGCATGCTCGGCTGAGTCAGTTAGACAGTGTCTTATGAATATTATTTACAACTGCAGACAAGTCAGATTGTATATCGTGGTTATTTTGATTCGTTTTATTTGCATTTTAAACCAGTTGACCCTTAAATCTGAATTTGCCTAAATGTGCTCACAATTTTTCTAAATATTCTTTCATGTTTAATAGAAGAAAGAAACTCATGTATAATTAGATCAAATGTATAGTTATCCTGTAACACTGCAAGTTCTGTTATCATGTACTAAAAATTATTAGCTGAACACTTGACAGTAGTCATTGATTTCCCTTATTTTTGCCATACTATGGAAGTCAAAAGCTACCATGAACTGTTTGGTTACCTACATTTTTTCAATTATTTATATATTTGTTGTGTTTAATAGAACAAAGAAACCCAATCAGATTTGGAACAATATAAGGCAAGCAAATTATGACCATTTACATTTAGGGGGAACCATCCTTTTAAAATAAAGTGTAACCATATACTTCAACAATTTATGCAAAATTACATGCAACTCAAAATCTAGTACATCTTGTTCATTTTTATTATTCAGTACTTACATTTATAATAACACTAACAAGTAACCTGCAAGTTCTGCCAGGATGTCAATTTCTGTCAGCGCTAAAATTATTAAATCAAACAGATGACGGTCGCTGCTGACATCCATATTTTTTAACAGAAGAAAGTAATTCATTCAAATTTGGAACAATTGAAGGGGAAAATAACAATTTTAATTTCCCTTTAAAAATGAAGTGTAAACACACATACTTTAAAATCTGGTTTAAAATACATTCAGTTCCACTTTTATGTAAAAAATGACCAAAATAACATGAAATTTAGTTTCTTTTTATCCCCCAAAAAATATGCAGTATGAAGGTCTTTTTCAATGACAAATTCGGTAAATGTGTTAATATGTTAACATTGGGTTAACAATCTATTGATAAACAATAACCATTTCACACATACAGACCTTTCCGGAAAATTACCAGTAAATTGCCGGAAAGAGATCATGTGTGAACAACGCATTTTGGTAATTTTGCAGAAATGTACTAGTTTCACTGTGTGAAAGAGGCTAATATCTGGCAGCTTTTGGTCTGCTTGAACTGTTTCCATGGCTAAATCTTTAAGATATAGTGATTCAACTGACCCTCTCGGTTCTTGTTGCAGGTCTGCACGATGAGCTCCATGGATTTCTGCAGCTGTTTCTGCAGGGCTCTCTCTCGGATGCCTCTGCTGTGAAGAGCGTTCACTAGCGCTTTCAGCTCCTCCATGTCTGTCACCTTCCACCAGCCCAGCAGCATGTCTGCCAATTAGACAAAAACATTTCCGTCAACATCCGCCAACAAAACTTGACTAATGACTTGTAGTTGAGAAACGTGAAAAAATAAAAGTGCAACATTTGTTAGCGTTATTTTTGAGTGAATTAGATGATGGTACCGCACTCACCCTCTGGTATGGGAAGGGGTTCAGGGTGGTCGTGATTCCTAGGAAGGTCCAGTGCTACTGGAGAAGGAGCGGATGTAAGCTTCTCCCCAGTGGGAACGGGAGAGCCACTTTTGCTGGTTGAGACGCTGGGTGCCAGCAGAGGGCTGGCGCTGCCCTCCACTGAGGTGTACATGTGCAAGGGGCTGCTGCACAGGGGGAGATTGGGGCTGATTACCCCACCTGACCAGTTAACCAAAGGCAAACCAATCAGAGCTCCGCCTGGCTTTACCTGAGAGGAGATAATGAGATACATGTTATAGAAATTAAAGAAGAAATAACATCAATCAGTTAACTGTTATTATAACATTAATTTGGCAGCTATTTTAAACATTGTTTTTTGTTTTCTGCATTTTTAGTTTCAGATTTCCAATTCGGTGCTTATCATTTTAGATACAGTAAATATGCAATATTTCACGTAGGATGGGTAACTACCTGCAAACTGAGGTTGCTGATCCCACCAGGTGAGGGGTTCAGAGGGCTTGCAGACGCAGACAGCGGAAGCAGGTGATGGTGTGGAGAGGAGGTAGATGGTGGAGGTGGCGTTTTGGGCCGTGTGCTGGGGGTGTTGTTGCTGGGCGAGGACTGCGGGTGTGCAGACGGCTGGATGAGGGAGGTGTCATCGCAGGGTGAGCGAGGAAGCAGGCTAAACCAGTGTCCGCTGCGCTCGCTGAGGACCTTGAGCAGCTGGTCGTTGGCCAGGAGCTGAGTCTGAGCCAGCTGCGGCTGCAGGATGTGTGCAGGGATGCCCAGCTGCAGAGGAGGAGGGATTGTGTGCTCTGCGCTCGGGCTGCTGGCCTCTGTCAGCTTGGAGGTAGTTGGAGAGTGAGCTGGAGATGATGCTGATGTAGTTTCCATAGTGAATGTTGCCGTGCAGCCGTTGTGGGTGTGGCAGAGCCCCTTGCCCCCGACAGGTGTGCGAGGAAGTTCCTGACACTGAGGGCTTGGTGAGGGGCGGAGCTCTGGCGGTTGAGGGGGCGTGGTTGCAACCTCTATTTCCTGCTGTTCTTTTAGTGGGGAGGAGCACATCTCTTTATTTGCCTCCTGATCAGAATCCATGGGCTTCTCCTCCTCCTGCTTCACCTCCTCCTTCACAGTCCCCTGTATCTCCTCATGCTGATGATGCTGCAGAACTTCCTCCTTAGGCTCCTCTTTGACCTGCACTGGAAAGTTTCTCAACCTATCACGCTCCTCGACCCCTATATGGAGGAAAACATAATTAGTGTAAAATTAATAGTGTGGCTGTATGCAAATGCTTTTATGGATGGAGGGATAGGCAGACAGACTCACCTTCTCCACTCTCTAACCCTTCAATGTAAACTCCTCCACACTGTGGGAGGACCCAGTATCTGCGGCGGTACCGGTCCTGCCCGTACGACATGGACCGCAGGGCGTGAGATGACTCAAACAGCTTCCGACGGATCAGGTTTTGCTGCTGTAATCACAGAAAGACACATTTTTGTGGGACTATATAAGTACAGGGCAGGTCAATTAGTTAAAATTCATATTTGATAATTTAATTAATTTCCGATATATATAATAGTGCAATTACAAAATGTATTTATTAATGTATTTAATGTTTAATTTAATTCCACTATATTTTATAGTTATATTGATATTTAAATACAGAATTTATATGTAATTACAAAAAAAGTATTAATTAAATATTAATTATATTTAATATTTATATTTAATATATATATATATATATTTTATTACATATCAATTCTGTAATTATATATAAATTTTTCTCATATATGAAAAAAATCTAGAATAAAAATTATTAAAAAATGGAACTAAATAGATCATTAATTTTATCTGAATTTCTTTTGTGCAACCATAAATTATGGAAACATTTACCTTTGATAACTTCTCAATCTGTTTCTCAAGCTCTTCAACACTTGTGGCTGGGTCTCCCTCATCCTGACACACACACACACACACATAGGCTCAATCAATAAAGAAGTATCTCCTAAAGACAGTTAAATTAATTGCTGTATGAAACTGTACCCAAAATGTACGCCTTTTACCTCATCACAAGTCTCCACTCTTTTTCCTTTTTTAGCCTCTTCCTCCTCTTCATCATCATCCTCATCCCCTGCATCTTCACTGTCCTCATCTTCATCATCGTCGTCATCACTATCCCCAGCCTTTCTCTTACGCTTGTGACCAATGACGGAGCCACCTGCAGCCTGAGGCTCCTCCCCTCCAGTGATTGCTTCACGTTTCCCCGTCCGTTTAGCGTAGATTGTTTTCATTCTGCATGAACACACGCATAAATACTGATTAGTTAGTGACCAAACAAAGATAAGCACATGTAACGCACAGCTATTACAATCTGTAAAGGGAAACATTGAATGTGTTTATTGCCTAGTAAGATTCAAATGTTTGAATACATCTATTATAGCTGAAAATGCTTTCTCTAGGTAGAATGCAGCAGTTATGTTGGTATTAAGCAGGCATAACTGTTGATACTCACTTCTTCAATTTGCCCTCCACGATACACTCGTCCTTTCTCAGCACGTTCATGTGCTCCAGGCTTTTGTCGATCTCACTGGAAAAACACAAACAGTTTTGTACTGCTGCTGATACCAGTGTTATTTTAGCATTACTTACGTATTGTCATTATTTGTTTAATTTATTATCATTTTAATTCAAATTTTAGTTAAAATTAATAAACATTTTTATTAAGTTTATGCTACAAAAACCATATGTTACAAATATATTAGTATTAAGGTTTACGTTTTCTTTTTTCAGTTTTAGTATTTATTCCCAGTTAAAAAGTTAAGTTACTTGGAGTTTAGTGCTTTAACTTAATTTCCAATTTTTATTAAGTATTTCAATCAACCATATATGTGTTTAATGTTATCTCACTTACATATTTTTTTAAATAATGTTTTAATAGTATTAGGTAAGGATAATAAGCTTGGTAGATTACAGGTATACATGTGTAATAATGTCACATGATGACCCAGGCTGTTGAGGTTCCTGTGTTTATATGCATAAACTTCAAAGCTCTGTGACCGTCACACTGTGTGACCTCTCCACTGTCTCTTTATGCCCTATTATTTCAAGATGCATATTTCATATTGCCCAGGCGGGCCTGACAGAATATAACTATGCATCACTTTTATTATGTAATCTCTACTCCAAACACAAACTGTTCTTTATGAATTATTATTGTATTGGTTAGAAAATTTTGGTGTGTATATATTGTGATGGCCAAAAAATACCTTCTTGCATACACAGTTGTGCTATTGTACTAATGTAAACATCAATCAATTTATCAAGAATCACTGCAACTGAACTCTACTGGAACTCTATTGAAATCTTGGTTCTTACCTGACCACGCTTTTACTGCAAGACAGCTCATTTACCAGGAAGGCCAGGACAACGGCTTTCTGAGCTGGCGTGTGGGCCTGAAAGGCTTTGGTCCTCAGACTCAGAGTAAGATCAGCTAGCTCAGTCTGAGAGCAGTGAGCCTCCATGTACAGCTGCAAAACCTCAGACACATTGTCCCGATTCAGACCCACATTGGTCAGATGGTCACCCAAGATAGACTTAGCCTGATGGAAAAAGGGAACAATTTAAATTTTGCTAACCAAAAATAGACAGATTCATTCATATGCAGTGGCACACAAACTTAGTAAGTGATTTATGTGTTCATTAAACCAGAGACCCTTTCCTCGATTAAATTTGATCACAAGCACTCACAGGAGACGCATGTTAATACGAGATGTAAACAGAAATGTGTCTCTGCCGAGTGCTTTTGAGCGGGTCACTTGAGACAGATGTTAATAGCAGGTGTAAACAGACTTGAAAGTACACTTATTACATTGACAATTGCACTGAAGTAACCTCCAGACATTTCCTCCTCACCCTGTGTCCTTGAGGCAAGCCTGGGTCGGACACAGCAGACGAGAGTAGTCGGACCAACAGGTCCTGCACTTGTCCCATGCTGTTTCCCAGGTTGAGCAGTCCCTCCTGCAGTATACCCAGAGTAGGCACTTCTGAGGGATCCATACCCAGGACCTTCCCAAAGCTTCGCAGGAACTGCACCACCATCAGGCAGTCTGCAAACACACTCCCGGGAAGAACCAGACCGTGGATACGAGGAATCTCAGGAAGGGGCTATAGAGGGACAGAAAAATAAAAAAAACAAGCGAGACAAAATGTTTTCAAACATCATGTTTTGAAGGAGCAGTGAAATCTGACAAGAATTGCATCAAGTCTGCTTCTTCTGCTCAAATCATGCAAAAAAATGTTTCATCTTCATTCACCATATTAAGCATGTAAATATAGTTATTTATATATTCATATTTTATGAATGGTCTTTCAT
>JAUYWG010000075.1:717133-731010 GCA_034779775.1 Enteromius afrohamiltoni | reverse complement strand
TGTTTCATCTTCATTCACCATATTAAGCATGTAAATATAGTTATTTATATATTCATATTTTATGAATGGTCTTTCATCTCTCTCTCTCTCTCTCTCTCTCTCTCTCTCTCTCTATATATATATATCATAAAAAGATTTGTTAAATAAATAGTATGACTTACGGACTTAAGTGTTATAATAACAATCATAGTAGTAATTATTAGTAGCAAAGCAATGGTGATCTTAATTAAAGGGCAAAAATATAGTACTGCTGTAAATTACAATTGCACTTTTTAAAATAAAAAAGAACTTCATAATTATAATTAAATGCATTGCATGCTTTACTCTAAAACACGCAACATATCTGATTAAGTAAATTGCAGCCTTTGACTTGATAATCACACTAAGTTATATCACAATTATTGCGCAGCCCCATTTATTTATTTTAATTTTACATAAGATATAATTAGGCTTTCATGAACCCCCTGCAGTTTCCTCGTAAATCCCTTCTTTAGATAATGATATAATAATTTGTTTTGTCTTTAGTAGAGTTAGAATATAAAAACCACTTAATTATGAAAACATGTCAGTACAGTATGAAGATAATTATTTTCTCACACTGTAAAAATGGGTCTTTACACATGAAATTTTGCAGCTGTCATTTTAGTTTAAGAATGAGATCTTTTACTTAATTCATAAGCAAAAAGTTCTAAAAGACTCCTGGTCTAATATTTAATGCTGCCAACTTTCATTATAATGCTATCTTCACCACCACTAGATGACAGTATTCTGTCTCAGGTGAATTCACTGTGAAGTGCTCTGCTAAGATTAGGATGTGTATAACATCATCCCTCCGAGAGTTCTGATTGGGTGACTCTTAATGCTAATGTCTTATTAATAAAGAGATAATCTTACGAAAACAAGCCCTAAATCCAGGGTTCATAAATGATCATATTTTCAAACAAAGCAGAGCTTGTCCAATATCCAGTTCCATTACCTTGTGATCTGTCAAACACATGTCTTCATTGGGTTTCTTCATCTCACGGATCATCTCCAGCTCCAGCCTCCGGAGCTCCATTTTCCGCTCCTTGTTGAGGCGTTTCTCATCACGTTTCTCTTGCCTGAGGCGTTCACGCTCCTGCGGGGTGGAAGAAAGACTTTACTAACCAGCTGGATGCCACATCAGGCGTGTTTGACATTAGGGCATTATGTTCTACAAGAAAACTTTGTTTTGGAGAATGAGGAATGTTTAGGGTACTTTATCAAACTACATCCAAATTATTTGGTGAAACGCATTCAGAGATTGCAGCAGAGAAGGAAGACGTGACATGTGAGAAAGCCTTGAGGTGCAGAGAGGAGAGTGGAGTGGTGAAGGACAGTGTTCCTTTATTTATTTATTTCGTTTTGCACACCTCAGCTTTTTTCCGAGCCTCCACAGCTTTCATTAGCATAACGTGCTGTCTTCTCCTCTCCCTCTCCTGAAAAGACAGAATGATTCCATCGTTCAGTGGAGGAAAGCAGAGCATACAGATCCACACAGAGAAAACAAACAAAATATGAAAGCCAGAGACAGACGATAAAACTGATCAGCGTGGTTTAGCATGTTGCACAGAAAGAGAGAGAAAGAAAAAAAAAAGTAGGTGTAGAACGGACACATTGCTATGGCCAGGATGAGGCAGCCACAAAAACGTGTGTTACAGCTGATCAGACGGGAACAAAAGAGCGAAAAGAAAAGCCACAGATGTAATGGGCAGGTCAGAAGAGGAAAGCTGTCGGTG
The DNA here is from genome assembly GCA_034779775.1 of Enteromius afrohamiltoni. Classification (NCBI taxonomy): domain Eukaryota; kingdom Metazoa; phylum Chordata; class Actinopteri; order Cypriniformes; family Cyprinidae; genus Enteromius; species Enteromius afrohamiltoni. The sequence goes on along the minus strand of JAUYWG010000075.1, from coordinate 729,253 downwards.
CATCTTGAGTTAGATTAGCGTAGCTACTGTTACAAGCTAACAAGGGAAAATACCTCAGATTTCCCTCAGCTTCAATGTCCTGTCCTTACAGTGAAGCATGTTGTTATGTCACGTTATGTTATTTTGAATTTAAAGTCAACATGAAATCATAATTGACCCTCTTTCTCTTTCTTAATACACTTTTCAGGTCTTACTGAGTATCTTTCTTTAAAAATATAAAATAACTTGGGTACGGCTGAGATAACCTAGAACTCGCCGACTTTTGGATAAATGTTAAATGTGCACTCAGTTATTTGTGGTTTATATCACGCTACAAATGTCTTGGATTCATACTGACATCTAGTGGTGTGGATGTAGCACCAGGCGAGTTTCAGTTACCGATACCACTTTGAAGTCAAACTTAAAAAATCTATAAATGAAATAGTTAAAAGCAAGTGTGTTAATAGGATAATTTCTTTCTTTTGAAAGAGCTTTCTGACCCTGCAATGCAACTGACATGCCCAGAAAGGTAGTAAGGACATTGTTAAAATAATCCAAGTGACTTCAGTGGTTCAATCTTAATTTTACTTTACTTTTTGGGGCAAATAAGACAGAAATAACTACTTTGTTCAACAATTTCTTCTCTTCCTTGTCAGTGGATATTACAGTTGAACCACTGATGTCCTTACTACTTTTCTATGTGTGTTGCTGTTTATGCAGGGTCAAAAAGGTCTTATGTGTTTGGAACGACATGAAGGGGAGTAATTAATGAGAGAATTAAAATTTTTAGGTGAACGATCCCTTTAACCAAGATAAAGTGAGCAGTATTTGGCTTGATTTGATGATCTTAGTTTTTATTGCACCACCGATATGACTAAAGTTTTATCTTATGTGAGGGTACTTGCTTTTTCAATATATTTTTATTAATAGTATTATTAATTTTTTTATCTGTCAATCCTAAAAATTACTGAGTGCACCTTTAACTAATTTTTTTGCATTCAGGTTTGGCTCCATTCTGGTATAGAATGTCCATTTTCTACAATCCAATCATTTCCTAAGGGTATGAACAGGAAAATATTGTGCTGTAAAATTTTTTAAAATATTTTACTCTGAAAAACATCACATTAAGGAAGCAAAATGGGTCGTGATTGCTGTCTCATGTTGACTTTAAGGACAAAGCCAATTAGTGTGAAATCTTCATATCTGACCCATAGATGGCATGGAATGTACAACAGAGAGAAGTGTGAGTTTCCTCAAGTTCTCTCATTGGTCAGGCACTATGACCTTTGACCTGTACTGATGACCTCACAAGCAGGACAATCAGCACAGTGCAAATGCTACATCTTGACAAAGAGTCTTCCACAACATACATACACGCACACACACACATACACACCAACACTTACATTTTCACAGCGATAATGATGCTACACAATATTGGGGTGACTTTAGACGTGGAATGAGGGTGTGTGGCACTTTCCACCAATGAGAGTATGTACTCAACAGGCTCCATTGGCACACACACACACACACGCACGCACGCACACATACACAAACAAGGCACAGGCCTGCTGCATCAAAGCCGTTTTTCTCTCATTGACACGCATAGCAGATGTAGGCGATGCAGTTTTTTTTTTCTTTTGTTCACTTTTTTGCTTGAAAAGCCATGCAGAAGGAAAATGTAGTTTTGACAGCAGCCAGTGCTACATTTAAAAATGTGCTGCTATGACATCATATCACAACCAGGATTCACGATGCGAGTGTTAGATGTACAGAAGATGAAACATACCCATACCATATCTAGTCTATGCCTCTCCATCTCCTGAGAGAGAGAGTTGGCAGAGTATTATGAGACAGAAAAAAAAAAATCACAGCATCATTTAAAAATAAAAGAAAAAAAATAAACAAACTCAAAACTTTAGCCTGTAACCCAAAAGAGACAGATCCCACTCCCAAAAAGCATGGAAATTAACCAGAGAGAAACAGCAGAAAGTTAAAGACAGAACCACATGAGGCTCGCCGCTTCTTACATGGGCATAGACTGAACAAATTTATATAAGGACACTTTTTAACCCACAATGCACTGCATTTCACACGTTAACTGTGAACTCTACAAGAAAAACATGCTCTTTGACTCCCTTCTACTGCATTTTGTAGCAAAAATCACTACTACTACATAAATGGCCATTATGAGACCTATTATTTATGAGAGTGGTGACTGACCTGGTGCTTGAGAATAACAGCCTGTTGGCGTCTCATCTCCTTCTCCTACAAACACAAAACATAAAAACGTTTCAATGCTACACCAAAACACTCATTATGACACAGTTTAAAATGAAACCATCAATCAGAACCCTGTCTGGACCTTCTGTCCTAAACTAAGAATGCAGTAATCTTTATATAAATGGTTATTTGAGTCACAAGATCTGTGATGTTTTACCTAAACATGATATGAGCAAATGAAGAGTTTTAAAGAACAAGTCAACTAACTACACAATCGCAGATGCCCCTGCAAACAAGATGAGTCAGTATCTTAGGTTTCCTTTTCCTTTAAGACAAAGACTAGTGCTGAGTGATATGGTGGCTTATACAGTACTCCACAATGCTATATACATATGATCCAAAAAGACACATAAACTGGGGTTTTTTTATGCCATGGAAATCTAAATATGATCTCCATGCAAAGAAAAAAATATGTGAGATGTTGCAAAGACAACAAATTAACATTGTTACTTTATTAAGGAAATAAAACATTCAATTCCTGTGTTTTGGTACAATTTTTTTAAATGTTCTGGAAGTCTCATTTGCTCATTTTCTTTATGTGATTTAAAATACGAAAACTCCAAACTCTTTTCTAATTGTTGAAAATAGACTGGCATTTTATGAAAAGAAAGTTTAAAATTTATATGAATTTCTTGTAAAAGTTCGTACTGTCACTGTTTATGAATGATATTTAATTTTTAAAGAATGTAAAGGTATTTAAAAGTAATTAATTTCTTTAAAAATAAAATAAACAACAACAACCATTTTTACATGGAATTTTCCACAAAATTAACTAAATCTGGTATATTGTTATTGTTACTGTTATCAAATTATTTATATCGTACAACACTTTTATGATACAGCTCTTAAGAAAATCTGTGCATTTCAAAGGCCTACGCTTGACACAAGATGGCTGCAAAGCTAACGGACGTGGCTAAAAGCCACAATACTCTACAAAAAAATACCCTTCATTTAAATAAGGAAGGCTATTTAGAGCAGGTTGTGTATTCTAGTGAAGGCCCCATGTGTACAAGACATGAAAAGATGCACTGTGCATTTTTCATTTTAAACAACAACAGCAAAAATCCAGATGTCAAGCTAATTTTCCCCCACAGGCCGGCAGACATCAGTCAAACAGAGGCTCTGCTCCTTTGTTGTGGCCGAGGAATGTTAATGGTTTGCTGGGGTAGGTGAGAGCAAGGGAAGTTTTCTCGGGTGGGGGGGTGGGGGTTTCCACGGCAATGATTCATAGTGCGCAAGAGTAGGTGTTTAGCATCTCTTCTCACTCACAAACTGACCTTTATTCGCTTTTCCGCCTCCAACATTTTGGCATTGGCAGCCTCCTCTCTCTTTTTCCGCTTTGCCTGCCAATGCAAAACAGGTCTGGGTCAGACCAGTGCTGCCGTGCTGGGTATAAACCTAAATTAAACATGCTAAACCAACATCTGTTTTATTTATAACTTATACTAACACTTTGATTGATGTGTCTGCGAGAGGAAAAGCGAGAGCTGGCATCGAAACACACGCACACACACACGCACAGGAAAGCCCTTCTGTCTCACGTCTTGCCACTGTTGCGCTTTCTCTAGCTACAGATCACTGAGTCAGTGATTGAGAATGTTTTCTCTTCAAGCCCGTGTCAGAATCAGCCCCGAGATCTTCAAAACTATTCAATATTCCTCGGGCTCTGACAACAGCAATATAAAAAGAAAGCATAGGCGAATTAGCTGAAAATTTAAATACGTAATTACAAACAGCAAGAAATCCTGTTCAGAATGGCTTGCCAAGCGTGTCAGCTCCAATTTGATTTTGCCCGGCTAAAACACTTTTGAAGCCTCTATAATTGGGTGAGTAAAGTAAACAGTGTCTTCCTCCTGCTACTTATGCAAGAACTGCCATTGTCTGATGGAAAAAAATCTTTTATGTCTAATTTACCTTTGGTTTGAAACACAGAAGGCAGCAAATTTAATATTCAAAAACTGTCCACCAAAACCAATTTAGCATTAGTCCCGACAAAAATTATGCAGAACTCAGAGCTCCAAAATGCTGGTGAGTGATTCTGCTGTGGTCCGGGCTCCATGTTAAACAGGAACCGAAGGGGGTGGCGTGTATTTTAAGAATGTTAAGCCTATTTCAACTCTTTTAATTTATTATTTTCTTTCCGCAGTCACTCCGTACCTCGAGAATCTGCTGTGCGCGGAGTTCCTTCTCCATACGGATTTGCTGAATGCGCTTTATCTTTTCCTGGTAGGAGAGGAGGAGGAAGTCTGTTAATTGAAAGTGCTGCTGTGCATTTAAAAAAGTCGACTGGCAGCCGTAGAAGCACCGACCGTCTCTGTTTTGTATTAAAGCTTAGAATCCCATACCAAGTGACCCTCAGACTGACCGAAAACCGGTTTACTTGACAAACTCACCTGCTGTTTGAGAATCTTCAACTGCTCCTTTTGCTTCCTCCTCTCTTCTGCAGCCATAATAGCTGAACGAGAGACAGAACGAGGTTTAAGCGAGATGTCTGAACGCCACAGAGAGTAACAGAGTGATATTCATAAGCCTGGAGTACCTTGCTGTTTGCGGGCCTCCTTGGCAGCCCGTGCGAGTGCCTGCTTTTCTAGTTTCCTCATGAGCTTCATCTGAGCTGCCTGTCGGGCGATTTCTGCAATGAAATTAGACAAATCTCTTCCATCAGTACATGCGTTATTATCCATGAACGAGGTGAAAAAGTCAAAAACAGGCACTTTACCCTGAGCCTCCAGTTTGCGCAGCAGTTTGGCCTCGGAGGGACTTGGGAATTCGCTCTCTCCTAGATTCGGGGGGCGGCCCTTTCGCCGCCGGCTGCCCGAACCCTCACTACTGCCCCTCGACTGCCGATCAGAGTTGGGTGGACGACCTCGCCGGCCTTCCATAGCCAAGATATGGGGGATGACCTCTTCCTCTTTCAGAAGAGTCCACTGCAGACCCTGAGGGAAGCAGGGGACAGAGAAGGGTCAGACTTACGAAGATGATTGTAGAAACTAATTTTAGCCTGATTTCTTAGAAGATTGTCACACCACTAATGATTATGTGACTCTATGATAATCAAACGGTAATATTCTGAAACGTTACTCTCAATGTAGATCCAATTTAGGCAAACAAATTAAAAAGCATGAAATGAAGTAAATGAAAAAAATAAAACAAGAGACAATTTTAAATTTGAATCAATAAACTGTCCCAAAGTTTGCTCCACTGTATCTTTAATCTAAAGAATCTCTTTCAACACACATGACAGACAAAACATGAAGTAACACCCTGTGGAAACAACGAGCGCTGATTATTGCACAGACTCCCTACAGTTTAAAAGGGGAAATTCAGGCTATCGGGGTTCAATCAAATTCCCTGCCCTGTTCAAGATGAAAGAGAGATACAGGGAGAGCCAAAGAATACGAGCGAGAGAGACAGAGAGAAAAATAGAACATAAAGAACAAAAAAAAAAAGAAAAAGAGGAGATGAAAGGCATTCACCTGGGGTCCTTCTCTGGCTTCATAGAAGTCACCAACCCTTATTTTTGCACTGAAGCTAAAATTATCACGTGTGATGTCAGTTATTCCATATCTGGACAGATACTACAGAAGAGAGAATAATAGTGATTTTGTCAGACAGGACATCCAGAGAGCCATTAGCACTATAATGGTACCAAACTGAAAGCAGCCTAGCACACTTGTCTTAACAGTGCAAAGCTAGCTAAAAGTGACCAGATGACCTAAATAAACTGCTGGATCTTACACCAATAACAGCTAATGGTGCACTGGGAGAGGAAAAGGGTGGGGAGTGAGGCTTCCTGAGCGTTTTGGGGTGTCTAAGTGTGAGGCAGCGGGGAAGACGGGTAAAGGTTACCTTTACAACATCCGGGTACTGTCGCAGTCGCTTGCCACACGGGGCGTAATACGCAACGTCTCCCTGCAGCCGACCGCCCACTGTTTTCATCCTGGTCTCTCTTTGCCAGCTAGAAACAACAACATACACATTGAAGAAGAATATCATAATACGACACACTCGCAGAAATGTTCAAAAACTGCTTGATAAACTAAAACATTTATTTTGATGCAATATGATTTGATTGACTGATGATTTAAAAGGCATGTAGGCAGGAAGTCTATTTTTTGTCTACGTAAAAATAAATAAATAAATAAATAAATGTATATATATATATATATATATATATATAAAATCAATTAATAAGTCATAGAAAGGAAATATTCAATATTGCGTAAATGTTAAATGACCTAAACGGCACCTACATAGATTTAAAATGACTAAAAAACATTTTTCTAGAATTTATTTCATATAACTTGTTGTTGTGGCATTGAAGTGTGCCTACAATAATTCAAAGAACACAAGTACAATGCCATTATACCATACACAGTTTTTTTGAATGGGTTTATAATAATAGAGCAAAGAATTCTGATTGGAGTATTTAAACATCTGCAGTCTTAATGCAATGTTTGTAAGAGACTGTGTGCTCTGCTGCTTAAGAAGCACAGAATGCAGAGCTGCGGTTAACAGGTGTTGAGTCATGCTGCCACCAGTGTGTCATATTTAAACGTACCCCATTTCCAGTGGAATCCGTAAATCATCTTCATTCATCACTCGCTTTCTCTTCGCAGAGCCTGAGACAAGACAACAGCCAGACAAAACACATTATAACACACACACACACGAACCATTTCATCATCTCTTACAAATTACAACTCACATAATGAGTAAACAACATCAAATAAAACCTCGATTTTTATTTGTTCGGTTTTAGATGGTGCCTGCATGCTTAAAACTGGTCTCTAAAATGCCAGGGTATTTGCGATAGCTAAGGCATCCTGAATTATGGTAACTCGGGGTGCATAGATACATTTTGGCTGATATAGAAAAGCTAATTATGTTCATATGGTAATGGAAGATCTAAAAAAAATTACAATGATTTAAATTGCAAAGTATTTTAAAATACATGAAAAATTAAACACTTAAAAACTATAATCAAGTAAATTTAGGCAGCAAAGGTACAAAAATGGATAATAATTTTAAGATGTGCTTATGGTAATAAAAATATTGTTTTTAAAGACTAAATATAAATTAGATAAAAAATTAAATGAGCATCAACAAATAGATATACAATGTTGACCAATACATAAACCTTTGTACACCTCTGTACTTCACAATATAATGTTTCTGTATTTTGATTAAATAAATGCAGCCTTGGTAATCTTCAGAGACAAAACCTTTTAACAAACATCCTACCAACGGTAAACTTGAACAGTAGTGCATGCAAAACTAGTACCATTAATGAACAGTTAATAATTGACAAGTTACCTTCATATTGCATATACCTAGTTATTGTGAAAAGAACCCACTTCTAAGTCTCAAATATGTTTTTTTATAGCTTACATTAGAGTTTTTTTTTTTTACATCTGATCAAAAAATAGCAAACTAACAGCTCTCCTAAACAAGCCACGCGATCTGAGGTATCATTCATGTTTGTAGCACAAGTGATGCAAGATAAGCTACATGCTTAATTTAATATAGGGTGTTGTTCAAAATATGAGTAATACCAATAGTGACACTAACAAAAACCACAGGAATTAACTAACAAAATCATTCTCATCTTTCCTTTTGAGTCTGCAAGTCTGCAAACAAAACAGGAGTTAAACGAATCTCTCAGCAAATCAAATAATGCTCCAAAAACAAATCATCACAGTAACTTCTCTCAGCTTATTACAGATTCCTCGCGCTTTTCAACGGACACACTTCGACTTCATTAGCGTTTCATTCCATCCTGGTGAGGGATGCTGAACGCTGTCCAAGAGCAGATGCACTTGTGTGCCATGTTTGCTGGATTTGTGAGTGTTTTGTTTAACAAATGTCTCTGTTAGCTTCAGAAGGAAAAACAGATTAAGTCAGCCAAACAGAGTTGGTTGATGTGCCTCAGCTAACAGGTTAAGGCAAACACAGGTACCGGAGTTAACCCAGACACCACACAAAGAGCTCTTGTTACCGGCTACATTTACCTAACCCTAAACCTGACCCTGTATAAACCAAACACACAATTAATGGCAAGAGTTTAATATTAATTCCATTAAGGTTTTTTTTTCTGGAATACAGGACAAACAGAGCTCAGTCCAAGGACTCACACCCAAATAGACGGGCACAAAGGGAGCAGAGTGATGCCAGACGCCACCATTTATCTTTCTAAAAATAGACACTCCGTCATCTGAGTGTGACAGCTTGCACGCAGACAAATAAACAAACAAAAGGGCATACGCGCGCACACACGACGCATATTCAACCCCATGCACACTTTGACACCGACAGATCTGCAAAGGAAGGCGTCAAGCATATCCAGTTTTAGTTTAGTAATGATGTTGCCTGTGGTTACCTGGAGAGGTGCCAACAGAGTACGATGAGGAGGGAGAACTGTGATAGGTCAAGGCACCGGAGCTGCTCACAATGGTGGGCGTGGCCACACTGGAGGGCTTAATGACTTGGAGGTTTAGTGGCAGACAGTCGGACAGGCCGTGATTGGTGGAGGAGTTCAGATGGGAAAACCCCTTGCTGAGTTTCTGAGGAGTTTTCTCTCCATCGGTGTCCATCTCCGTGACTCCATCCTTGCGCTTCTTTTTCCCACCCTCTGAGCCGTTCATCTCGCTGTCTGAATTACTGTCCGACTCTGAGAAATAGAAGGGAGACATGAGGCGGTGTTTATAGAACTGATCATTATAACTTGTCGCGAGTCACTGGTTGCATCAGTGAACCAAATTAAAGGTTCAGTGGTTAGTATTGACTTGACATTGTAAGGACAAAAATACAATGGCAGTCAATGGGAAACAATGTTTGGTATACATCTTTCATTATTCATGGTCTTTTTTTAAACTATATTTTTATTCACTTTAATCATATGGAAAATAGCAGACAGGATACTCTTAAAACAATTCTCTTTGGTGTTGTAAAACCTCTCTCCTTCTCATCTCACCTGAGAGACTGTCATCTGAATCCTCTTCATCGTCATCCTCTTCATCCTCCACATCATCATCCTCATCGTCTTCATCCTCAGCAGAGTCATCTGAGTCTTTGCTGCTGGGCAGCTTTTGTTCAGCTCCGCTGTGTTGAAACAGGTCCACCAGAGACTGCACCAGGTGGTTCTGGGATAAACCCCTCCAGGCTTCTAATGCTTTGGGAGTCTTGCTCTTCCGGGGCTCACGGGTGCGGTTAGGAGTGGGAGACGCGGAGGCGGGGCTCTTACGGCCTCCCGTACTGAGGTTGACGGGCACATCTGAGCGAGGTTTGGTGGTGAGGGCCAACGGAACATCCTGGGTGCTCTGGATGACTCCGTTAGGCTGGCCCAGACCCAGCAGGCCATGAGAGAAAGGCAGACTGGAGGAGGACACACTTTGAGCTGCAGGGGGCTTGGTCCGACCTGACGCTTCAGAGCTGAGCTTAAGAGGGAGCGCAGAGGAGGTGGAGGAGGAGGATGAAGATGAGGAAGAGGGCGTGATTGCCGCTGTCTTCTTGTTTATCTTATATGGGCCCTGCTGTTTCTTTAACTGGAGAGGAAACGTCTGGTCCTGGGACAGGAAAGACTGCAGGAGGAAAAACAAAGAGAACGATGATGGAAAGAAACTAAAACAAGTCTATATCACATCCAGTCTTGTTTAAAAAAAAGGTATGCATAAGTTTCAGTTAAATTAATAGAAACAGTTATAGAACTGTTACAGGACAACAGGTGAATGTGCACATTTATTCATTCTTTTTTTGTTTCTCCAGTTATACGATACCAATATTAAGTAAAAAAGTTTAAAAAAAATTTTTTTTTTTTAAGTACTAATAAAACCATGCCTGTGATGGCAAAGCTGAATATTATTCAGCCACAATTACCTTATCTTCAGTGTCACAGAAATCCTTCAAATATACAGATGTTGGTGCTCGGTTATTACGAACGGTTATTATTATCAAAGCTGAAAATGTTTTTGCTGGATAATATTTTAGTTTCTTTGATGAATAGGAAGAAAAGAAGAGCATTCATTTCCAATAGAAATCTTTTCTTGCTAGTCAAAAGTATTCATTTCTTTTTTAAGCTTGCTTAATGCAAACGTCTGAACGGTAGAGCATCACAGTCTCCACAAAATTACACAACTCAGCACAAATTTCAACATTGTACCAACATGCACCAAATCATCATATTAAAATGATTTCTGACGACTCGTGTGACACTGAAGACTGGAGTTATGATGCTGAAATGCCTCTATTTTAATATAACGTTTCTTTCACAGCAAGGATGATATTTTTAATGATAGCTATAAATATAAACTTTTAGCACATATCATGTTATGACAGTAGTGAACTACACACCTCAGCTATAACGATTACAACACAGGAGGAACAATATTGTTGCAATCGCGTTGGTAGCATGCATACATCTGATATACAAGTGAATAAAACATCATTTTTGTTTCTTTAATAATTATTCATTTTTATATTTATTAACACTACTAATCTGTTTCTCAAAAACAATATTACAACAAGTACTGCTATGGATAAATACTGTTTTTGAAACAAAGCGAAGCAGGACTTTTTCCCTGAACAAAGCACATCTTCAGAGAAAGTGAGATATGTATACTGAGAGCAAAGACGAGAAGAGAAAGAAACAACAAATTGACTAATAAACAAAGAGAGAGGGGAAAAACAGCAGAGAGGGAGAGGTGGAGACGTGGTAATTGCGCTGGTTGTCATGTGGCTTAAGTGCTGGTGGAAGAAGAGTGTGAGTGAGCATAATGCTGCTCTGACTCACCGAAACAGAGAACAACAGAACGGCCATGACTCTATCAGCTCCACAACATTCATTAAGAAAGAAGGAATGCTCAAACACTGCCTGCCTTTGACCACTCAGCACAAACACGTGTAATCCTCATAGCACCATTATAGCTTCCAGACTCAATGTATTGGAATAATAAACTAATACTTCATTTTCTCTTAGAAAACTGGAGCTAGGGAGTTCTAGATGGTGTTGCCAAGAAGCCAACCTCCAGGTGTCTATAAAGTTCTGAATCATTGTAATAAAACCCTTTAAGTATGTAACAAAAGCAACAACCGATCAAGTTTTATTCCATATTGTGGATTTATTTTTCAAAAGAAAAAAGTAGGCTGGGAACTAGACTCTATCAATTTGTTGATTGGATGGAGGCGGATATAAATGCAAGCAAGCAGTTGACAGAAAGAAGTTTGCAATTTCACACAAGATTTATCTTGTGATATTTTGTTACATTTTGAAGATCAATTATTAAAATCATATATTTAAGGATTTGGTGAACTTTCATGTCGTTTTATTATCCGCCACACAAAAATCTGATCACCGATCAAAAAAAAGCATCTCAGCAAGCCACATGTTTTCAGGAAGTATTCACACAAAACAAACACCAGATCTTCATGTAAAAGCAAAAGTAACACCATTAGTTGCCTTAGTAAGCACGCTAATAAAATCTAAATATTATGAAACTGTTCCTTACCGTAACATAATAATAAAACCACTCTGGTTATTTACAAGTAGAAGAAAAAAAAACTATATTAACCTCTTCAACAGTAATTTCAAGGCAACAAAAGAAGAGGTGAGGAAGAGGCCCATTTATTACACTCATTTGCTGAAATCTGGACCCTTAAGAAGTCATGGAGTTAATTGCCTGTTGGTTTTGCCTCAGTAATTCTAATAAAGCGATGCACATTGTCGCTTTCATTTACCAACTAAAGCCACACAGTAGGGAAGCCAGTCATACTGATAAGAGAACGGAGCTGTCCTTTCTGTCCTTCTCTCTGCATTTCTGTCTTCAGCACACTGACAAACACACACACACACACACACACACA
>JAUYWG010000075.1:703034-717033 GCA_034779775.1 Enteromius afrohamiltoni | reverse complement strand
ACACACACACACACACACACACACAAATAATTCTCTCTCTCCCCCTCACATTCTCCCTCTCTGTTACTATGACCTTTTCAAATAGGCTGGTCAATAAGGAGAGACACGTCCTGAATACCAACAGCACCCTAAAAGCGATAATCCTAAATTGGCTTAAAAGATACGGACACAAACTGTGGAGAATTTGCTTTAGCTAGTTTGCTTTTCTGGAAAATGAAAATGTGGACACAGGCCTTGAGGGAAAAGCCAGATTAATGTATGGACTGGAAGGATGAACAGTCTCGCATTTCCCTTGCCAGACCGTGGCAGACTGTCTACTCACCTGTTTCAGTCTGTAGTCAGCAGTGACTTGTGCCAGAGAACTTTCCAGAATCTTCCTGCTGGTGAGAGCGTCTAGCGCCGGAGACTGGGACTTCTGGGAGGATGCTTGAGATTGCGCTTTGATTGAAGGGGTGAGAGGCGGCGGTTTGGGAGAAGAAGACAGGGGGAGGGGTTTTGGAGGGGAGGGGACTGAGAGCGGTTTGGGGGAGGAGCATAACGAGAGTGGGAGGGGCTGAGGTGAGGAAGTGAGGGGTTTGGTAGCGGATGTGGTTTTCGGAGAGGAGGTGCGATGCTGTGGAGAATGTTTAGGAGACGCGTCTCGCAGTGACTGTGCGACGAACGCTAACGGTTTAGCGCCTGCAGCCAGGCCTGTGGACTGGATGACGCTGGTGTGGAGAGGTCGTTCCCTGGCTCTGCTGCCCGATAGAGACAGCAGAGGGGGCTGAGACAGGCCTGGAGGAGGTGGAGAGCGGTGATGCACCGGAGAAGACTCTAAAGGTGCAATGCCCGGCAGGCCTCCGTGGAAGTCTTTGGCTGCTAACAGCCTGGTCTTTTCCTTCTTACTGAGCCCAGAGTTTGGCGTCACAATCTGAGCAAACAAGATAGAAAGTCAATGTTAATTAATGTTTTCTTTAAACACTTAAAACAGCTACTGACCCTCATCATTAAACAGTAGGATACTTTAAAATGATATTTAGGCCTTATTTTAAGATTCACACATTTGAATTCCACTGAAATTAAAAAAAAAAGAAATACACACAATCTGATGCATACTTGTCAGTCATACATAAATTAGTAAAAAAAACTTTAATTTAAATTCTTTAAATATTTATTTATTCAATTTGCTTAAAATAAGCATAAACCTTTCCACTGTGGAAAGAATTACATATATTTACTCTTATAAACTGTGGTTAATATATCTGTGGGACAAGCAATGTTCATTTAGTTAAAGATTGAGATTTGAGATTGATTTAACTTGATTTATTGATGATAAATATATAAACCTGGTTATTATGTACAACTCATTGAATTTGATAGTAATATTACAGAAATGTTCCCTGTTTTAACTATTTTATTTATGCATGACTGACCAATGTACATTACACTATGTTTACATTCAATTCAAATCCACAAACCCTTAAATTTAGGCTCAAGTTCAATGTTACTTTTGCACTGGAGCAATCAGGGATTAAATTGTTTAGTGTTTTTTTTTAGTACCCACTGTACAGTTTGAACCTTTTTTGTTTCCTGCCCAGAAACAGTAATCTTACTTTCATTTTCTTTTTCTTCTGTCGCTCCTTGTCTGAGTCTGACTCCTCGCTGTCTTTACTCTGCTCGTCTTCATCTTCATCGTCATCATCCTCTTCCTCTCCAAGATCATCGATATCACTGCTGCTCACTCCGTCGCTGTCAGTATCCAGCGATGATCCAGATTCACTCTCGCTTACGCCAGGCCCCTCTACCTGCTTCTTTCGGGGTTTCTGCATGGGTCGGCACAGACGTCGACCATGAGTCAATTTTACTGAATTCGACACACAGTTAAATATTTGCCCATGTATAATGAGTGTTTGTGTGTTTAGACTGCATGCCCGTCCCCGGTATGTCACGGTGCTGTACCTTCTCTTTAGGTTTCTGTGAGGGTTTCTCCTGAAGCTCCCCTGTGCTGTTGCTATGGTGACTGGCCTTGCGGTCGCGGGCTTTGGCATTGAGTGTCCGGCTGTGTTCAGGGGGCCGGAGCGCGGTGGAGGGGGAGGCAGAAGCTGACAGTGAACGACCGTTCACCGCTCCATTCACACCTGCGCACAAAAGAGTTCACACCAACCAATCAGATGCTTCTAAAAACATGCAAATTCTTGCTACAAGTTACAAAACCAAATAAAGATTTCCATCAACATATACACCATGTTAAATAGACTTTGTCATGGATTTCCAGAGTTTAAGTTGCAGAAGATCTCCTTATGAATTCAGCACTGGAGGCGACTGCTCAAGGCGATGATTACTGTGAGTACACCAGCCTGAAGGCTACATTACTGCTGCATTACTTTTGTTTAACTTTAAGTCTGCCTCCAAGGGATAGCATACATTTCCAGGAGGTAGATATAGACTAGGGTTTTACAGAGTAATACCTTTGGAGGCCTGACTGCTCTTGCTGGGTGTTTTGGATGTGTAAGGATTGGCCTCGTGGTTGTGCAGCGGCGGGGCAAACATAGGCGGCAGACCTAGAAAAGGCGGGAAGAAGGCTGGAGTCCGTCCATGTGCTTCTGCTGCTCTCCACCATTCTGAGAAAGAAAAAAGTAAATGACCACATAATTTCACAGTAGACAAGCTAAATGAGACAGGACTGAAATATATATTGGATGATATTCTTATTATTATAGAATTGTTATTATACTGTTATTTAATATTCTAATAAAACACTATTACTTAACGAGGTAGTTTTATGTTTAAAGAGATAGACAAATGAAATTGGAGAGATTTCTGGCCCTTCATTGACAGTGTATGCAACTACCACTTCGACGTATCATATCATCGTAAGAAATTATTATTATTATAGTTAAATTATTATGAAGAACGTAATGGATTTATATGATAAAAAAATATTAATTTGTCTTCTATTGACATATTTACACTGATCAGTGAACATAAACAGAAGCTCAGCCTTCCTTGCTTGACATGTGAAAACCACAGAAGCTGAAATGTACTGCGTAACACACAAAACTCTTACAGGTTTGGAAAAACACGACAGGTTTCAATTTTGGGTAAACTATGCTTTTATTATTAATGTATGTATATTATACTTTTGTTACATATTATTAAGTTACATAGGACTTCGTTTTATCAGTCATGAATAAAACCCCACACTGTAAGCATTATTCTTATTCTTAATTACTACATTATTATTATATTTTTGCTTAATATTTGTTTATGAATACTATACTTTTATGTAAGAATTTGCATCAGCATTACTTCAGTCATGAACTACGGTGTTATAATTACTACTAATAATACAATTAGGTATTATGGTTACACCTTTTTTAACGTTTTTTTGTTGTTGTTGCTGCTGTTACAGAATTGTGGTAATTCTATATTACATTACATTACATTACAGTATACATTTTATACCTTTGCACCATTTTGTTACAAAGACTTTATGTCATCTGGCTTTCGTTTACACACACACCTGTGAAGGCTCCTAGCTGCGGGTGAGCTGCGAGTGCGGCAGAAACCCCCAGTCCTCCTAGACCCCCAAACTCTGGGCGGACCGTCGCCGGTGATAGCAGACCAAAGGCTGGGTGGGCCATGAGCGGATACGCGCTGGGCACAGAGGTCACTGAGCTGACACTGAAGGGCTGGTCACTCCCCGTCATCCCAAACAGAGGACCTGTCCCATCAAACACATACAAAAAACATTACACATTTAGCATTAAGTAATCATACAAACCAGAATATCTTTTAAAGTTAAATGCTTAAATCAAACACAGAAAAGAAATTGTCACATTGTGCAGAAAAACAACAACAAATTATATTCTATATGAGAGCAGAGATGAAGGGTTTTCCATGCATGTCCCCAGAAGTTAAGATGACGAAACCTCCCCTTGGGTCAATTTTGGGATGTTTTAGCAAATTAGTCCTTCTCTTTTTTATGATGAAATGCTAAACGTTTTCTGTTAGGGGTAGGGACAGCCTAATGCATTTATAATTAAATAATGAAGTAAAATGACATAATTATTTATTAAAAAAACAAAACACAACAGTCTATGCTATGTCTTCATTTAGCCCCCTAAGTCAATGTGTGTGAGAGACTCAATGAGAGACAGTTTGATGGCTGTTAATGTTAATGTAATCACAGGCTTTCTGACAGTATTTGATTAATAACTATGATCAGACCAAATGAAAGTCTTCGCATGATAGAACAAGGAAGAAGTGGGAGAGAAGACGCTCAAAGCGCTCCTGCATCTTCGCAATATTCTATAAGCTATCACAGCACCCTCTCCGAGTTCGATAAATCACTTCAATCTCTTGTTTGACATTGTATAGGCTCTCGGTATACATGTAAACACAGAGCTCTTCATATTAATCATCGTCGTCGTCATCATCATCCAGATTGCATCCTTTCTGGGATCGATCTCCTCTGGCAGCGCTGATGCTGCCCATTGTCTCCTTCAGGAGTCACATGTAATTTCTAAGCCGCATATTTCATGCAAATTCAATTTCCATTAGGGAGCACAGAGAAGAAAGGCTTGAGCGCACCGTTCCGCCAGCGCAGCACCGCGCCAGCTCTCTCTCGCGCACACACACGCACACGTGCACACACACACACACACACACACACAGAAAAGTAATGATGGGAAATGCAGGATTTCTGCAGATAGCTATAACTCCAGGAGGGACAGAGAGGAGGAGAGGGCCTTGACTTCCCTTTGCTGTTGTTTATGTTTGTAGGAAGTGTCTGCTTCATGCAGATTTTTTTGCACAGTATTTCCCTGGAGTCCACTTAGAATGTTTGTCCATTTGAAAAGTCCAAGAAAACAGTTATAATTTAGTCTTACATTGCCATTTTCCACTCTCTGACCCTTAAAAACAAGCTGTTTTTGTTACTGTACCTTTAAAAAAAAAAACGACTTTCTTGTCTGTCAAAACCCATATTGTCCATTTGATATAAATTCCAGTCTGTTCCTAGTCATATTTACTGCTGTTCCACAGTTATTTAATGACAAAACCCAGTCATTTCAATAGGAACTCACTCAATTTTGTGACAAATTGTTTTGAAAGCAACTTCTGTGTGAGCTGTGCTTCATATGACACTACTGACAACAGACAAATGGACCATTTCTTCCCCCCAACATTTTGTGACTGGACCATAAGACTTGGAATATACAGTCACATCAACAGCATTTATGATTCCTTGTCGTCATTTTATCTTGACACAACGCTGTTCAGCAGTGTAACCAATTCTTAAAACATCTCCATTTATCTTCCACAGAAAAAAAAGACACAAGGTGAGTAAACAATAAAAGTTTAGGTTACTATTCCTTAAAAAGCCAGAGTTGTGCAGTAGCACTGCTACCACTGATCTACAATACTTGCATAGATCAGTGGTTGCTGCCAAAAAATGCAACAATGTCATTTTATTGATTTTGAAATGTACAAACATTAACATAGAGTGTATTCTGTTTCACTGATAATATTTAAGGACTTCACATGTCTGCTATTTTCTAAAAGCCATTTAGAATTAGAACTAGTTATGCTGGTTTTGTGAATAATGGGTTGGAGTGTGTTAAGTTGAATTTGTGATTCCATTTGAATCATCCAGACAGCTCACTTTTCCGCTGAACAGTAAGCAGTTACTCATTCAGTAAAATTCTGGATGATGTGCAATATTCACCCAGAATCAACTGAAACCTACAAATGTATTCTATCGTTTGCAAGTGAAGAAGGTCTTTCTGAAGTATTTCATTTTGAAGTGGGTGACACATTTTAACGTTTTATTACATTGGCATTTATTACAGCAATTTATCTGTCAGCTTTATTTTGTTTTTTTTTGCCCGATTCATTAAAAAAACTGGTTCAAAGAGTCAGTTGTTATTGAATCGGACCACACTGGTCACACTGTTGTTAACTCTTATTTCAAAAGAGCAGGAAAATCCTGTTTTGCATGACACTTCTTTTAATTAGGCCCTAGAACGGAAAAGAGAAGAAAGAATACAACAGACAGCTTTCAGTTCCCGAGCTTAAGGCCTGTCCTTTTTCATTCTCACACACACAAATCCAGTACAGCCTGTATGTTTCATGGGTTCGTCCTGATATAGACAGCGGCGACGAAAGAAGGAAAAAAGGACGAAAGAAGGAGCTTGAGAAGGAAAGAGGCGGATGTGAAGATAAATGAGAGGAAATATTCCCCCAAAGACCATCATCCGCTCCTGCTGGCACACATACACACACACAAACACACACAGTGGCAGAAACGCCAGTTTCATATTAATGCGCTTTCAGCCGGCAATAATTAAATCAGCCTCTGAGAGGAGCAGAGCAGAATTACCGGATTACCTGATATCCTTCTTATTTTATCTTTCTCCTTCGTTCTCTCTCACCGTCTCTCTCTTTCTTCGCTTGTCCCCCACCCCCCCACCAACACACCTTCCCATGTTCTCCATCTTCTGACAAACCGAGCCATCTTGAAAAGCGGCACTGTCCTCCCCCACCTGTCTCCTCGTTCGCTCTCTTATGTGGGATGCGGCGGAAGCCGATTAATGTGCCCTCCGTTTGCATCAATCACATTTCTACAGACAGATCTGACAGCCGACTTAATTGTCTGTGTGTCTGAGGGGGACGGCGAGAAAAAGTGCGAACATGTGGCCGCCGTTTGTTCTGCGAGAGGTTAAAATATTCTCTGTTTAAGCCCAGATGCACCTCGTTCTCGACCTGAACATCATCTATCGCTCTGGCACGCTTGTGGGCCGGTGATTTAGTGGGACAAAGTGTTAATTGCATTTAAAGCGGTAATGATAGCGCTGTGAGAACCTGTCGAGGGATAGTCTCATTCTGAACGTTAATCAGCTCAACTAGGACTGAATTACTGAGGTCCTCTTGTCTGTTTAACCCAAGTAAATCACTTTCTTTTCTTTTAAAGGATCATTCTTTGTTTTTGGATTTCTTCCAGTTTTATATCACATGAGCAGGAACGCTTACTGTACAGGTAATCACACCCATAATGATATTCAGTAATACAGCACTCTTGCTTATAAAATACTGTTTTACAGCTATAAAACTGTTCTATAAACAAAAAGTACCAGACACAATATGGCCAGCTATTTTATTTTTGCAGAGCCAACAACAAATAGTCCCAAAAGAGGACAAAGCAGGATCAAGGGCTGGAATTCTATGTGGCAATCACAGACAAGTGGAGTGATGCAAACTGTCCCAGGCCTATTTTATGAAACTCAGCACTCTTGGAATTTAAAAAAAACAAACAAATGTTTTTAAAATAAACTATTTACTAGTTACGGAACAAACTGGCTGGATAATTGGTCTTTATGCCAATGCCAAGAATAATTAGGCTGGTTTTAGGTTCATCAGTGAAGCAGAAAAAAAAGAAAATGTTGACTTAGTCTTTAAAAAAGAGAAAATATTCGCAACCAAAATATTTGAATTCATGTCTGGTTGTAGCAGTGATGCTTTACTAAACATGTAGAAGAAATATGTTTTAGGTCTATAGCATTGTTAGTACTAAAAATTTCAAAATGTTAAAATTATAATTATATATATATATATATATATATATATACACACACATATAAACACCAACTAGTCCTGCATCATGACCATTCCTACATGGAACGCCACTTTTTCTTATCTTATATTAGTTGATTGAAGATAACTACAACAGAGAGATGAAAATTAGAATGAATTTAGTATATGCTTAGTACATGTTAGTACAGAATTTAAAGTGCATTATCCACATGAGCACCATGACTCAACTTGCCAGAATTATCTGCAGTAACCACTAAGCCATGGCTCGGACTCAAACTGCAGCTACAGTTTATTTCTATGAACACAGAACAACAAAGAGTCGGTGAGTACTTGAACCTGAATTTTGCTGGGTACTTGAATTTCAAGAGAGACGAGCCGGAGCTGGAATTACATATTCAAAAACCCAAAACTCTGAAGGGAAAAACAGCAAAAACACAAAGGGTCTCCCTTCACCGTGACTCCTCTTGCCGGGCTGGTGAGGAATTAGAAGAGCGGAAAGCCGTGTGGAATATCAACTGTTAATGAGAGTCTCGTCAGAAAACGACACAGGGCCAAAAAACGAAACCAGAGCAGACAGAGCGAATTACAAACAGGAAAGAGTCAGCGGTGCCTTACAAACTTCACAGTTTATAGAGGAGAGGAGGATATTTAAGAGTGTCAGGAAGGATGGAGGGAAAGCTGTGTTATTGTGCCTGTGCGTTCACGTGTGCGCGTGTGTTTATTTGAAGGGGGGTGGAGAGTGAGATGACAGCAGTATTAACAAAGGCCTAGTTAATTGGTTGAGATTCATTAATGCAGCAGCTTTTCAATTTGCAGCCAAAACTGTGAGTGCTAAATCCTGGACGGTGTTTTCACATGCTGAACAATAAGTCGGTAATTACGACAGGAGCAAGTCGTTGGCTTTCTTTAGCCCTGACTGCACCACAGAATGAACAAAACACAAGAGGGAGGGAGAAGAGATGCTTTATCAGAAAGAAAACCTATGGACAGTAGGAAAAGCGATTAGCTAATATACAAGTACATACAAAAATGAAAATTCTGTTATCATTTATATACCAACCCTAATGCCATTTCAAACCTGTTTTCTTTCTTTGATGAAACACAAACCCCCCCAAAAAGGTTTTAACTGATCTTGGGTGAACACTTAATTTTACATTGGCATTTTTTTGTTGTTTTTTTGTATCCTATTACTGATTTATTTAGTGAGAAGCCTTTCACAGTTTAGTGGGTGAGTGAGCTGAACAATGCAGACTGAATTGTGAATCGATTTTGTTAAGCCGTTCAACGATTCATTTAAAAGAGTGATTCATTTATAAATCGGCTATTGCTAGCTCTGATTCAAAACAGCCACCAGATGTGAGACTTATAACGCGGTAGTGTTGCTAGCAAAATGATTTAAAAAGTAGCATCAGCTTACTACTAAGAAATGTTGTTAAACTAATTGCTACACTATTTGCAGTGGGGGAAAAAAGGACAAAAATATTTCTTAAGTCATTAACCGCTGAAAATCTTCCCCACTGCTTTAACTCTCAAACCTTTTTCATGATTACATCAAATTTAAATATGATTACATAACTATATCAGATATTTTACTGATGCCAAATCAACACACATCTTGCTCACACAAAGCTAGTGTATGGCTTTAAATAACTTAGAGTAATAAATCAATGAATTAAATTCTGTCAGTAATTTACACTCCTTCATGTGAATCCAAAACCCATTCGTCCTCAATTCGATATATTTTCTCATCATTTTTGTCAGTCCCTTTAAATTTCACAAAACTATAACTCTCACTCATCAAAAAGTTCACAAAGATATGTGAACAGATTTTATTCATATATAACACACATATATACCATCACAAATGGTACATGTAACCTCGACTGTACTTATACGTCCTTTGTTGTGCTTATATATATATATATATATATATATATATAAATATATAGAGATAGATATAGACATTATATATATATATATTACACACACACAGACACACATTTTTTGGCTCTCGACAGCCCTAGCTTTATTTACACAAAAAGAACGGTCTGGACTCACTGCAAAAATGTTATTTTGTGGACCCCCCCCCAAAAAAGATGTTTTGAATGACATGAGGAACAGTAAATGATGACAGAACTTTCCTTTTGTGTCAGAACTATCCCTTTAACAGAACAGAAACTGAGAAAGTGAACACTTGTGCCTTATCAGACAAGACTCAATCAGCAGAGAAGATTTGCGCTTTATCACATGTCACTCAGGAAAAAAAAGATGCTTCATCAGACAGGAAGAGAGGTCCCTGATGACATCAGTCTCCAATCTGCCGCCAACCACGCAGTCTAAACTTGGAGCCAGGCTCAAAGCGTGCCTGTGCGACACTCGGCGATGTGTGTGTGTGGAAATGTGCTGGCGTGTGATTGTGCGTGAGTTTTGACTGAGCACTTTTCACACTGTAACAATAAGCAACCCTTGCGTCAGGGCATGAAAGAGCGTGTGTGTGTGTCTGCGCACGAGTTCTTACCGCATGTACCGAGCGAGGCTGTGGCTCCGTGGTTCAGGCTGCTCTTGGCATTGGAGGCTGCTGTGGATGAGGAAGAGGAAGAGGAGGAAGATGTTGACGCAGAGGTGGCGGTGTGGACGGAGGCCGGGGTGGTGGAAGGCGAGGCCAGCCGTTCTCCAGACTCCATATCTGTCAAGCACAATCCAATCGATAATTAGAGCAAGCTCTTGCATGCACACACGGCCTGCCACTCTTCCTTTCACATTTCACTTGCCATGAACAATATTTCTATTTAACACCAGTCAGTCTCCACACGCACACACGTCTGCTCGGCAAGACAAACCAACCCCACAAGTATATTTCTACAGGACCACACATTAACGTCCCGTTTGGGTTTGTTCGGCTTGTCACGTTAACCATTCATTCACTGTTGAGACCCCTTCAATAGGATAGAAGAGAGACTGACACGGGCTCACACACACACACAAAGTGAGCAGCGCACTGATTTACAAGACTATTCACAGCCATTTTTACACAGCGTAAAACAAGCGTTCTCACACTTGATGTGCTTAACAGGCAAATTATGCCTTTTAACTGTTTCTGTGGAGATTTCACAGTTTGGAGAGATGCATATTAAAAGACGGTCACATGCCGCCAACATACACACACACAAAACCCCACAAGCCTTCTTGAATTTCTTTTTCCCTCCTCAAATCATACCATATCCGCACGTACTTTAAACGCATGAAAATACGATTAGCAGCCGTTAGCGTGTGATTCAAACTGAAAAAACCTGACTGTTAAAGACAAGTGAACTGTTTATGTGTTCGGATATCTTGAGCTTGGTTGCACATCCGCATAGATGCATAATGTTATGAAGAAATTTGGATTTTGGAAGAGGCAGAGAGCGCCATGGTGTAGCACACATGGCTTTGTTATTCTGTCATTATATATAAACACTCGTGGCCTGTCCCCCGAGCGGCTCTCCTTCTTGTATGTCTCTGCTACACGCACACACACACACACACACACATGCATACACACATTGATTAGATCTCAGAGATGGAAGCATCCACGGAATATCAACTAACAGCCCTTGCCTGAGAGCAATGCAGAAACTAACACACACACACACACACATAACGCAAGTGTCTGAATATTGGCGTAAACAGCAGCAGAGGCCACAATCTGCCACTGCGGTTGTTATTCCCCCTTTCTTTGGCTCCACCTGTCCTTTACTTCCTCGCCTTTCGGATCATTCCTCTATCTCTGCTTTCTTACCATTTTCCCCACACTCATACCATGCCTCCAAGAAGATCAAAGGTCACCAGGTCATGACCCTGCAAATTCAAGTTCATGGCAGGTTACTCTATGTGAAAGCTAGCTCGAAATTCAGCCCTGAATAAGCGTCCAAACATTGCTCTAAAGGATAGAATTCTACACAGTGCTTGAATATTTCTTGGTGAAATTGCTGAGAAGTAAATCACAAATTAATGTTCAATCATATTACAAATTCTAACACAGACACAACAGTAAAATAGCAAAAAAGAATGATTGCAAGTCATTTCTTTACAGAAACACATACAGACAATGTAAGGGTTTTCCAAAAATGCACAACTATGTTTCACATATAAGAATGTGAATTGTGAATTATATGTTTAAAATAAATCAGTTTAATATGTCTGAATTAAACGATGTTGCAGTTATACATTATACTGATGAACATTTGAAATAAGATTTTGTAATATGCTCATCAAAGCTGCATTTATTTGATCAAAAATATACAGTAAAAATAAAAAAGTCAAATAACATTACAATTCAAAATACATAACCAATTTAAAAATATTTTTTATTTTAATATATTGTAAACTAAAATTCCTTAGATGAATTTCTAGCAGAAAGTAGTAATAAAAAAAATGTTGTCCACATATATTTTATTTAATTAACATAACTATTTATGATCATTTTAAAATGGAATTTATTCTTGTGATGCATTTTCTGCATTATATCAGTTTCAACATCTTACAATTCTGATATGCTGATTTGCTGCTGATTTTGTATTTCTTATTATCATCGTTCCTGAAGATAGTGGAAACCATGATTAATTTTTTCAGGATTCTTTTATAGAAAAAAAAAATGCAGCATTATAAACGTCTTCACTGTCACTTTTGATTAACTCAATGTATCCTTGTTAAATAAGTGCATCAATTTCTTAAAAAAAAAAAAATCTTACAGACCCCAAGATTTTAGAACGGTACTGTATATAGCTTATATCATCTACCTCTCTACAGCTACTCACTTAGCGTGATTACCTTAAACATCAACGTTAACAGACGAGGGTCTCAAAATAATTCATAACAACAACCATGATTACTGCAATAATGGTATGCCAGGGTATTTAAGGATCCAATCCTGACTTAATTATCAGAAATTAAAACAGCTTTAGCATCAGAATTAGTCTGATTTTATAGCTAATTAGCCATCTTCCACAGTGGCACTGGAAGGCAGGCATCATAATCTCCGTGAGCTGCGTAATTAATTTGACTTGGTGCATACGGCCAATGAGATTGTCGGAAAACAGCAGGTCTCGGATCTTGCGAATGAGTGAATCATATGCTAATCGCGATCCGGGTGCTTTGCGGGATCCGTTTAGTCCATGCAATATGGACGACACCTCCGGTTCTCGAGCCAGCCGGGAGAAATGCGAACTCCATTCCCATGAACGTGCTTCCAGAGAGAGACACTACATAAAGCTGTGTGTTATTTAATTTAACCCGAAAATCAATCATACACTCCTGAGGCAGTGAAATATACTGCTGAGGTTACTGTGTTTGGGAGAGTGTGTGAGTGTAATTTAAGTTTCTATGTCTGTGTGTGCTACTCGTAATGCCTCGTATCTGTCTCCAAACGCACGCATGACCCACACTTCTCACTTGTTATGGCCCGTGGTAACAGATGGCCAATGCTAGCCACGCTAATCTGCCAACAGAGTCGTCAGCATGGATCAGTGCTAATCAGAGCACGCCAGCAACCGCTCCGACACAAAGACTCCATTTTCCTCAACCAGAGCACGCTCAGCACAGGCCCGTCACCTTCCCAGTGACCTGCAGCAGGGGAACTGCGACCTTTGACCTTTCACTGCTTATTCCCAGCTGCGGAGGCATAAATGCTCATTCCTACAGCCAGCACGCGGAATACATGCTATTTTCACAAGGGCGTAAGATTGTGGTTAACGAGTGTCCAAACGCATCCATCTCCCCGGCCCTTATGACTCATTGATTGGTCGCAGTGCTGCGTCGCCATTGGCTGGAGCAGCTTTCCTGAAGCGTGAGATGGCTTCGCCTGTCGCAAGACACGGTTGCTTGGTGACACTGGCAGTCACACCACCGTCGGCGTCCCAGGATGCACAGAGAGAGAGAAAGAGAGCATGTGCGGCGGCGTGTTAAAAACACCAGTCTCTAAATCAAGGAGGGGAGGGCGGATGGTGAAGAGAAATGATATGTGGGCGGTGGCCTGTACAAAGAAGGTGTGGGATTCACCTTTCTTTCTTCAGCCGTCTCAGTTGTGAGTGAGAGGGTATTAGATTTTATGTGTGTGTGTGTGTGTGTGTGTGTCCTGCCACATGGATGAATAATCTAGAGGTCTTTAAGAAAAGCAGGATGGCAGGGTCGAACTGATAAAATTGATTTCTGAGCGCTAAAAGCTATGAGTTTTTCCGTGGCTCCGCACATGTGTCCCAGTTCGAGCAAAAAGGGAAATTCTACAACTCCGATGGTGAGAGAAACCGTCCGGTTTATCCTAACGCAAGTAGACAGATGCCATTGATCATGTCATTGCGCCTTTTCACCGTGACAAACATCACTCTTGTGCTATCAGAGATTTGAAATGCAAAGGATGGGAACGTGATTTCAAGCTGTAATATGTGTATGT
>JAUYWG010000075.1:675120-702934 GCA_034779775.1 Enteromius afrohamiltoni | reverse complement strand
TGTGCGTCTTTGCATGTTATGAGTAACCAGAGACCAGCAGCTCAACCCACACCCAAACAAAGGGCCCATGACAGATGGTGCAAAGCTGCATGCTGGGATACTTCGGCCTTTCGTCCGTGAGCTGTTCTGTGGTCCAATGAGGAGTTACCAGATCCGCTTCCACAGCAACACAGATCATCAGATATACCGAGCGGATCGTCTGCCCAAACAATGCCACACAAACATTGCAAAATGAGACCTAATGTCCACACAAAAACACACACACACACACACACACAAGAGAACATGTTGTAAACTTCATATGCATAAGTGTATCTTAAAGGAAGAATTAACTTCTCTTCAAAAAGCAAAGCGGGTGTGCAGTGAAATGGTGGATGCTTTTGTTCTGGTCTCATGATCTCTCAATCTTCTTAAAGCCACTGGAAAACATCACACACACATTCCTTTAGGCCGGCTAGTGCTGACACACACACGCACACAACACAAGCTGCTGGTCACGCCCACACTTGTAGTTGTTGAAGTGCATATAAAGCAACTACATTTAGCCCAAAGCCAGGGATGAATCCATTCACACACACACACACACACACACAATCTCTCGAAACTTTTTTTTCACAAACACACACACTGAACTACCATAACAGCATATTTATGAGTTTAAGAACTAATAAATCTATCAAATAGACAGGTTCTTTGTTGTTGGGCTGTCACACTGAATTGTGGTAATGACTGAAGTTTGATTTCTACTACACTTCTGTCAGCTATGCAAGTAAAAGGTTTGAAATATATTTGACCAAAATTAAATTACAAAATCTACATTTTATTATATACATTTTATTTTAAATAAATTAATTTAACTTAAACAAATACAATGTTTTTATTATATATAATATGCTGCACATTAATATAAATAATAATATTAATATTATTTTGCAAGGCTTTCAGAAAAATATATATAAAAAAAAAATACACAAATACATTTTTTATTTGTGTATCATTTCCTAAATTATACTTAAATCATTTATCTTTTAATATAAAGAATTTATGTAAAAATTATAAATAACGTTATAACTACAATAATTTATGCAAGGCTTTGAGAACATATGTCAACTTTATTTTTATTAATAATTTATGCAAGGCTTTGAGAACATATGTCAACTTTATTTTAATTAGTCTAATAAAAAAGTAATTTTTTTTAAATAATATTATATTATTTTAAAAAGTATGCATATTACATTTTAATATAAATTATAATACATAGAATTTATACTATCTGATTATATAAAGGCTTTGGGAAAATATGTAAAATTTAAATGTGTATGTAAATAAATATTTCTAACAATTTCAAGCAATCGATTTCCTCTTGCAGCTACTCGATACAGGCTTCATCAAATTTCTGAGGCTTGTACATAATCGCTTTCTCCGTTGCACGGATGCTCTGAAAAAGCCAGCTATGCCATCTGCCCCTCTTCACCCCATCATTTCCTGTTCTCTCTATATTATTCATTTGACAATTGTCAAAGTTTAGGAACCACACAAAAAAGTATTTACAGTCTGCAATGAACTAAAAGATCAATGTTAATTTACGAGCTCCATTCCTGTCTGCTTAATGACTGCATGACCTCTTGTTACAAAACATGAGTCTAACACACAGATAATCTGCTGGCTGACCACCAATGAGATGTGCATGCTGATTGGTCAGTTTAGAGGAGCGTAAAGAGTCTCACAGGATTCACCTGCATTCTTTGACCTCCGCAAGATCCCAATGGGACCATTGAGGATCATTAGATGTTTAGCTTGCCACAGCACGTTCAGTGTTTGTTTGTGTGTATATGTTTGTGCTGTAAAATAAGTGTGTGCGCAGGTGTCTTGCATCCCATCTACAAGAAAACGGTCCAACAAATCTAGATCGTTCTAGTTTTCACAGAAACTCCTGATCTAGGTTTGTTACAGACGACACAGCTTTAGAGGGGAAAACGAGAAAGTGTGTGAATGTGTGTGTGTGTGTGAGTGAGAGATATTCTGTCCTTTACAGAAGCCCATTTCTTATTCACTCCGGAGGCAGCGGATCCGGCAAAAAACGGATATATTTAGACACTCCATTACAGAGAGAGCTGTGTGTGTGTGTGTGTGTGTGTGTGTGTGACATGCTCAATGTCCCTGTACCATCTCCATTAACATCCACACAAACACATTCTGAAAACCTACACAAATGCAAGTGCGTACACTCGGACACACAGCAAGTTAAACATGTTCCATCCAAAGAGTCTTCACACAAAAAAGCATTCATATATGCATTCGCGTTCATATTACATCACGCGTACACACACAAACAGACAGAAACATAATTACACTACGTACACTTTCATCACTTCAATTCTTCTCTCCATCAACACACTGATCCATACCTGTATTACAGTCATAAACATGATTTACAGCTCAGCCGAAGAGGAACACACATCCTGCCCTCCCCTCATGTCCTGTATTTGTGTGTGTGTGTGTGTTTACATTGACAAAAGCATAAACCTGATGAGAAAATCTATCTCCTGTTTCAGATCGGACAGAGCAGAAATATCTTCTATTGATCACTGCAAAACAACCATCAGCTAAGAAAACAGCCATGATTGGCGAGACAGGCGTGCAGTTCCGCACCACTCTCCCCGTAGACTCTGTAACGTGTGTGTGTGTGTGAGACAGTGTCTAGCTCTAGGGATGATTTAAACATTCAAAAGGGAGTAAAATCAGCGTGTCAGTGATATAACACAAGAGTCATCATATTTCTACATGGAAAGGGTGATGGAAGTGGCATCTCAAATAAAAGTGTGCAAGAAGAGAGAGGAGTAAAAAGAGAGATGGGAAGAGAGAAGACTGAATGAGAAAAGGCAGCAATTAATAAGTTATAGATTGGTTCTTTGAATAACTTTGCATTATTCATTGTGGGGTTATGATGATAACTGTGAAATTAGAGATTCGTTTTAAGCTAAAGAGAGAGAGAAAGACAGAGGGGAGAGATGATGCATTGAGACGCCAGTCCTACAACACCAAAAGGTTCCAGTCCTTGCAAACTACGCACTTACACACTTAGGGTCCAACAATATCAAATGCCAAGTGCCAAAAGTGTTTTTGAAAACTTTTTGAAGGAATGAGTGATGTCAGCAATTCAAATCCTTTACATCTCCTAGCATCTTTCAAGTTTATGTATCTATCTCTAGGAACGAATATAATTAACTTTCATATCTTATTAACAGAAGCTGGGAGGGTCGTGAATAATATTAGCTAATTTTTCATTCATTTTAATGTACAAAAAAAACAGTAACTGTACTTTTTCTGTAGACTACACATAATAATTGTATAATAAAATCTAATTTAATATTAAAATCCATAACACAAATTAAAATACACACCTTAGAAAGAGCTAATTGATCAATGAAAAACCAAGCAAAATGTTGGGACATTATTAGTCCAATAGTCATCCAAAAAAATGAAAGGTAAACCATAGAAGCCTACATATATTTGTATTGTATAATAAATGCAGAAAACGGTAAAACTGTTTTTTTTGGATACCATTATTGTTTATATTAGGGATCTCAGAGCAGTTCTCTTTTAAACATACCAAATTAACTCAGAAGCTCAGGACATATAATAATGTCTGTGAATGAAAATTGCTCTAGTTCCACTTTTTTGTCACATTTTCTAAATATAACGTAGAGTCCAACAGTCAGACAACAAAAGAAAACACTATATAGCATTTTTCTAAAAAAAATAAAAAAAGTTATGACAAATTATAATATTATAGTAACAACGAGTAAAGATTTGAATTTTAAAAAATGAGTTGCTGATTAAAAGAAAATCAGACATTCCATACTCAATATCACAGTGCAAATTATTTTTCTTGTTTCAAAATACTAAAATATTTAATCTAGACATTGTAGAACAAATGCAAGGCAGAGAAACTCCTGGATTTTCAATATGGTCCCAGACCTTTGGACAGGTAACCATTCAAAGATAAAAACACTGGGACAAAGTTTGTAGACAGGGGAATTTCCTCCTGCTGTCACCATATAAAACAACTGAGACTCAGGTCATGTGGCCCTGACTAGTTTGCACAGGCTCAAAGTGTCAACTAGAGATGGACCTAGACTCTTTCAGTTCAACCCCTAGCTTATAAATCCAAACACACACACAAACAAACAGTGACACTTCACGTAATTAAACACCAGTCAAGTTCAATTTACTCAAGTCATTTGTGTTGTTCTAGGGGGTGTGTAAGTGTGTGTGAGGAATACAGTCCCAGAGACAAGCAGACAGAGTTGCAAATTAAACAAGAACTATGGCTGCTTGAGCAATTTTTGTTTTAAATATTGTCATTCTCTCTTTCACACCCTGTCTCTCTCTTTCTCTCTCTGGCCTCCAGACTTAATCCAGAGCTGTCTAACCATCTGCCTAATTTTAGCTTAAAACGCACACTGAAGTTTCCTCCTCCGCTCTGTGCATCACACCCCTGTCATATGATCTTTTTATTCAGCCGTGACCTCCTCCGACAGACCAGTCTAAAAAAGTGGTCCACATCTGCGCACCCAAACACGCTCCCTGCCGCCCATCTCTTAGTCTGGGCCGGTTCGACTGTACCGGCAGCCTTCCAGAGAATTCTCCAAGTGCCAGGATGAACACATGGCGACAACCGCAACAATATTTCAAGGCGATTACGATTACCAAGAGCCCTGGCGACAATCAGGCGTTGGATTACGCCGTCACTGTGCCTGATCTTTAAAACAAAGGTGGGCTAAGCTGTGGAAACTGTGAGGAGTCCCACACACGTACAAAACGTGTTGAACTTGCGACTAATCTGAGAGGACTAAATGGAATCAGTGGGTTTGCCGCGAGCTGTCACTCATCCGGAGTGTGGGAGGAGTCAGCCGCAGGGTCAGGGAGGATGCAGTTGGAATTTATGAGGGTATGATGGCAACGTCAAGGACTGCAGGCGAGCAGGCGGGTCGGGGGCGTCAAGGCCGAGGGACACATGGAGGATACGGAACATGGATTTTGATCCACAGACCTTCCCAGGCCCTGGATTACACCACAGCCCACCCGTTTGCATCAGCCTCTCTCCCTCCAGAGAAAGAAAGAGAAGCTGACAGGAAAGAAAGTGGAAAGAGGAGCAAGAAGGGGCGGAAAGGACAGAAACGTAGCGAGAGAAGATGAGAATAGCTCCTTGCGTGATTTTTCTGTGGGCTGTGGGGTTTGAGTGGGACAGCAGGAGTGAGCTGAGGTAAAGCAGACTGGACTGGCCCAAATCCTTCAATCCTCAACACCGACACACACACACAGGCTTTGTTCCAAAACCTAGTAAACTGCCTACCAAGACAGCATGTTAAGGCATCAAAAGTACAGCCCTGACAGACATGTGTGCAAATAATTCGTAGTATTCAAAAGACAGGAGGTGAAAAGAAAAACCTAACCTGATATCCTACTATTTCCACCGAGATACCGAAGTGCGTTTCTGATGGATTATGACAAGCTCACTGAAAACATGGCAGATAAGTCAACAGAAATTTTGATTGTAGATAATCATTTTATGCCTTGGAATTTGAGTTTTACAATATTTATTTGCGCTTGGCACCGTTGTAACACTAAATAAGGAAAACAGCTGCGTAGAAATTTGTAACTAGTCCATATGATCAAGAACTGTGAAAAAGATATGTTCAATAAGTATTCGAAAGTACGTTAAAAATACAATCCAGACACACTAGCATTGCAAGCCTCACTAGTGGTGCCATTCTTGAAAAGTAAATAGTTTTGGAGAATTCAGTCTTACCTCATTCATATAATACTAGTACTATTTATATGCAGACGTGCATATTAATTCACACTGTCAGAAAAAAGCTAAAATTGTATCTTTAAAGGTACAACTGCTTATCACTGATGCAGTACACTTAAAGGGAGGACTTTGTACCTTATCTACTCTTAAAAGGTGCACATTAGCAGTATTAAATTACTACTGTTATGAACCTTTTAGGGATAAATATGGCACAAAGATGTTCTTTAGAAGGTACTGCCCTGGGGAAAAACTGCCATTCCCTTAAGGTAGAATTTTTACACACTTTCCCAGAGAGTGTATGGCAGCCAAGTGAACAGACTTGTCCGAATCAGCCACTTATAAGGTTTCACTTCTGTTAAAACGCAGCTGCCTATTTAGACATTAGATAGCAAAGCAGAAAGGGTTTTAAAACTGAGCTACGGTGATCAGTTACTGCAAGGCTCAGTCGAAGAAGTGCTGATCTGGATGGAGAGATCACGCTAAAAAAGAGGGTCTAAAAGCCTAGACAGAGAGATCATATTAAATGTGTAGTTGTGCGCTGGAGGTGTAGTAGCCGCAGTGTATTTGTGTGTAATGAGCTCATGTTCTGTTGTCCCAGCTAAATAAAGCCTGAAGGCACCATCTCTCACTCTCTCTGTCTCAGACTTTTCCATCCACCTCTCTCTCCACCTAAAATGCTGTCTTTGTTTTTCCTTGTTCTTTTTAGAACAGAACTCCTTTCTTTAGTTAACGTAATGGCATAATTAGGCATTCGTTTTAAAAAGATAGTCTTCATTTAGCTTTATGCATTCTCTGTGTCTCTCCGAGAGCCTTCCGCACGGCTCGTTCCTTCCCAACAGAAAGCCAATTATGTGAAATTTATGTGGCTTTGCCAGCCAAATATAGGCAAGACCGTTCATCTCTGATGATAACATGCATGAGTCATAATCTGTGTGTGTGTGTGTGTGTGTGTGTGTGAGAGGGAGAGAGTGTGTGTTATAAGTTATAAAGACACCCATGGTGCATCTAATGAGATGAATGTTGCTTATTTATTTATTTGTTGACTTCTACACAACTCTAAAACTATGAATACTTTTGATCAAGACCGCTGATTCCTCTTCCAAATCCAGTAGGTCAAAGGTCACTGACAGTCAGCTCGGGGAGCTTGAATTTGATTGGCCTTTCAGTGTGTAACAACGACCTGCCTCATCTCAAACAATTTGTCCTGGATACCGATTCTGTTAATTTTTTTTTATTCAAGACAGAGTTTATCTATCAGCGATGGAATGCATTAAAGGGACCAGATCAGTTGAAAGCACCCAGCATGCGGACACACACGCAGCAGGTGAGCAGCCAGCTGTCATATCCTCACGCCTAGTCCAGGGAACATCGCTCTGACATTTCAGGAGCGGCAGAGACAGCCGAGCGGAGCTGTGTGAAATGGCGGCGTGAGCGTGATCTCCAGACACACACACACAAGTGTGGTGGTTTCAGAGGTTTGAAATGGCGACCGGACTGCCATCTCTTCATAATCACTCAAACACACACACACACTTATCCACCCACTCATACACACACTCGCAGTCTTCTCTAGATATTATCTCCCCTGATTAGCATAATCTAATCAATTTCACAAAATTGTCTTTTAATTACCAGGAGCTCCTCCGGTGTGAAACCCTCGGAGGGCCGTGGAGGAGAGAGATCTTCGGGCGCCCCTCACCGGTTCATTGGCACCTGCTCTTTGCCTGTACATGTTTGTTGATCGAATGCAAACATGGTAGCATTAGCATTTTGCTGTTTCATCGGTTTAATGGTAGCTAAAAATAATCCTGGACCGATTTCAAATCTTCCTCCAAAAGAGATTTTCTACTTTAACACAATTTACGGCCGTTCAATCACTCTTTGTTTGTTTATGAGATTTTGAAGTGTTTACAGGCAGAGACTAATGACTAAAAGTCAGGCTGTAAACACGCTCTTAATAAAACTAGCCCTGTGTAGCAGTGAGTAATCACGGCTGATCCTGCCAGTTTGCTCGTGTGAGCGTGTGTGTTTGTGATCGTGTGTGTGTGTGTGTACTTTGCCCGTGTGGGAAATGATTAACATCCAGTGACTCACAGCCCCCAACAATAACACGGAGAGGTAAGACAACACACACGGATGAGGTAAACACACAAATGCGCTAAATCTAGGCCGCGCAACACACTGCCCGCATCCACCACGTCCTCCTGCGAGAGCTAAAAACCACAGCGCAAAATGACATGAAAGCTGTTTCTGCTCAAATATGAGAGAGTTAACAAGTGAAGGTCTGCATCTGAACAAACTCGAGCGGAAATCCAACCGTCTATCTCTCTCTTGGGAGAGATTGTCCTCAGGGGACTCTTGCTCAAACAGCGGACTGTGTGACTCGGTTGTGAAGTTTACCGAGTTTATGTCGTTACAAAACAGCCAACGGAGGGAGTGACACTTTAACCGGTAACTTTTAACCTACACACATCCGCCAAATCAGACTGAAGCACTCTTTGCTTCATGTTTATTGTGTTTATCTGTTAGAGCGGTCATTAATATACACGAGAAAAGCTATTAAAGGTCAGACTCCTGTTCCCTGGCCCTTTAAGACCCTCATCGCATGGCCTGGGAAAAAAAATACAGAAATACTGGTAATTTTGACATCCCTAAGGTGAATAAAGGGCCTTGCATTACTTTTCCATTATTGCTATATAAGCATGCAGTAGAGGGACATATATGACCACTGTGTTCATCTCATGTCTTAATCTGTTTCACTCACATTATGCATTGTTGTGTTAAAAATGTGTAAATGGCTTCTAAAGGTGCAACAGATTCAGGAAATGCAAGCCGATTAATGCCTATGTGCACTAACTGCTAGGCCATGGCTCTGACAATGTTCCTCTCTTTCAAAGAATCACTTAAATCGGCTTCAGAGCCAAATACAAACCGGCAGGGAAAATCAGGCTGAGGTCAATATAATCTAAAAATGATTTTACACTGAGCCTTATCTGAAGGGAGAAACAGTGAGAGACAGACAAATCAAAAGAAACAGACAGAGTTCCCTCTGATTACTCCTCATCCCTCCTTCTATATACCCTTTCCCTGTCCTCCCCCTCTCATCTGATCATTTCATCCAATCAAGGTCCCCTCACAGCTGCCACACACAGATGTGGACGCTGAACCCAATTCAAGCTTGAGAGTGAGAGAAAACGAGAGAATAAACCTTGAAGCAGCTGCGTGTGACAATGGAAACAACAAATAACTAAAATGCTCACACACTCTTTAAAACACACATTGCCGCCCCTCACACACACAGTGTTTCTACATTGTGTCCATCTACACAGTTTTGATAAGCTCCTCTCTGGGAGATAGCAAGACACTTAGAATTCAGTTTGAGGAATAACAGACGTTCTCTGCTGTGGACTGCACCACAAGCACTTACCATTGGCCTGTTTTATCTGTTTCCAAATGAATGAATCCAATCTAAACCGAATCCTGCCCCAAACAAATCCTGCTCACAATCAATCCTTGGTGATGTGAGGTGACTATAAGGAGCTCTAAACCCTGGCCATGTCAAAAAAAAAAAAAAAAACAGCCAGCCATATTCAAAACTGCTTTCTTATGTACTCAGAATATGACACATTGCAGGCAAGTATAGCCATTTAGGAGATGCTATAATCCAAAGTGCACCAATGCACCTAGGATCATACCCCACCACATGAAATGTCTTGGACATCGAAAGGTAATTTTCTTCTTTATTAAATGTACACAGAACATCTAACATGCAAAAAAGATCATATGGCATACAAATAAGCCTTTCTGCAAAGATTTTAAGTAAACAATTAATTCTAGTTCATTCACTCCCTGCTTACTTGTCTATGTAGGCTGACTTTAGCAAAACAGGATGGGAAGGAACATTTTATTGGTTCGACCTACTAAACAAATATGCCCACTTCAGTGTTTTGATTGAGTCTCGGAGTGGCACTGATCGAGATTGAATGAACTGGGGCGGTTCGTTTGTGAACGAGGATCTGCTGACTGACTGAT
Organism: Enteromius afrohamiltoni; assembly: GCA_034779775.1. NCBI lineage: Eukaryota > Metazoa > Chordata > Actinopteri > Cypriniformes > Cyprinidae > Enteromius > Enteromius afrohamiltoni. Next base: position 693,084 of record JAUYWG010000075.1, on the reverse strand, counting down.
TGATGTTTGATTAGTTCTACATGTGAGTCAATCTAGATCACAACAAAGAATTATGAATGGGTAAAAAATTCTGATTGTCATCAGATTGAGAACATTAGTGAAACTCTTTATTTAGGCTTTTATTGTTAGATTACTGTTTTATTTTCCTATATCTTTCAGACATGCCCAACAGGAGACAAAACGGTCAAATGATCTTGCTATTTAGATGGAAAAAAGCTCATCATTTCCTCTTTGATGTTTCACAGGCACCACTCCACAGGTTCTGAAAAATAAATGTTCCAAAAGAAGGGTTTTTCAAAGATGCCATAGAAGATCCATTTGTGGTTCCCCAAAGAACAGTTACTAAAAGAGTTGCAAAATTTCTTAGTATGAAGAACATTTTGAAAATCTAAAGAACCTTTTTTTTTACAGTGAAGAATGTTTTGTGGAATGCAAAGGTTAAAGTTTCTCCGTTGAACCACACAGATGCCAATAAAGAACCTTAAAAAGACTGTTGAGTTGGCAATGTTGACATGAGTCATGTTACAAGGACAGTCCCCCTGGAGACACCTGAGGTTAAGCACCGGTGCTACACTGGAAATATCTCATGGATCGCCTCTTGAGGAGTTCAAACCTATGCCCTTTCGGTTATCAGCCCAGATCTTTAACCTACACTCCACATCGCCCCAATGAGTTATGGAAGCAAACCTGAAGGGCAAGCGTAAAATACCATATTGTTGTATTTAACAGACTTATCCAAAGTGACTTACAGTACACTAATTACAGCCACAGTCCCACTGGAGCAACCTGAGGTTAAGATCCTTGCTGAAGGGTAAAACGGCCACAGAGCAGGACTCTGGCTTTTTTGCTCCTGTGTTATGTACTAGGTACTAGGGATTAAACTTGTTTCTATTCTGCTTTTAGAAATGAACACATGTAACATCTTGTCTGGGGTTAAACCAGGCAATGTACTTTTCCAATCAGCTGTTACTTAACATGCCTCCTGCAAAACTCACAGGATACATGGACAGGTTCAGAACAGCATTACGAGTATTGAGGGATGCACTAAGTATACCATGCATAGTATGCAAATACACATATATATATTACTTATTATACAAATATTAAACAAATACACATACTATATATGTTTTGGCAAAATGTACAGCAAAGCACACTGAGTATTGTTTCCTATAATGCAATATGCCTTTATTTAACATTTTTATTTAGCCACTATTGTTTATTTATTTACTTTGTGCAGCGTTATTCACAACTGGAGCTTTGAAAAATGTTTTTTTTTAATTCAGGAACAATTGCAATTTGTTTTTTTCTCTCAAGTCAAGCAGAGCTATTTACTTCTCGTAAATATTACAATACTACCGTTTTTGTATATATTTTTTAAGTGTTATTACACAGTACACGGTATATGCTGTGCATTATCTACTAAGCAGCAGGGTTGTGTTGCATTCCGTACAAATGCCAGGGTTCTTTGCACTTTACTTAACATGGACTCTGTTGTCTCCCTCTAGCTCTCTCTCTCTGAGCTTTTTAGCTATTCTTTCTTTAAACATTTATTAACATTGAGCCGTCCCACAGCCAAATGCTGAGCTCAGTCTTTAGAGCGTTCAGAGAGGTCGCTGACCTCTGAGGAGACGGAATCGAATAATGTTTCCATTTCTGTCCCTTTAGCCAATCAGACGAATGTGGGGCGGGAGAAAGAGGAGGGGAAGGAGGGGAGGGGCAGCACACATCCTTCACGCCTCACTCACAACCAGGAAGACAGCCTGCAGAGATACAGAGCGAGAGAAAACACAGCCGTCTCTCTCTCTCTTTCTCTCTCTCTCTCTCTCTCGCTCGGCTCACGTATCCTGACATTCCAATCTCCTCGGAGCGAGAACAACAAACGCACTGTCATCCTCGTGGAGGCGGCCATCTTTGAGAGCTGTGAGTGTGTGTCTGCCATTACAGACGATCAGATCAGGGGAAGAGCGCAGGTCGCTGTTAGTTTAGAGTATACTATTACCCGATACCCTCGCGAAAAACCACAGCGGCGGGAGGGAAGATAAAACACACACACACTCGTCTCCACACATGACCTGTTGTATTTGATTGAATCATCCTGATATAGTTTAATGAATGTAATATACACTGTGGTGGTAAAATTAGCTGACCGTTAATGGTCTCTTAAATCACCTGAAAGCCAAACAGTCACATCTCCATCACACACACGCACAGCGGTTGCAGCTGTGTGTCTTACAGATGTACCTGTAAATATTCTCTTGCTGTTTAAACATTCCGTTCGCGCTGATCCTTTCAAGACGTTATCAGAGAACATGACACACGACTATCTCACAAAAACACAAACACACACACACAGCTTACAACAGTATTCATGTCTCCTGCTTTGATTGTGACGAAGTGTTTAGTCTCTGTACATTTGACAAAAAAATGACTGGCTTTGAAATGCTACACACGTACACACACATACATACACAAACACACCTTTACCTATCTATCTAAATGGGGACACTGCATAGACATCTACTGTTTTTATACACATTAAAATACTGTAACCTAACCAAACCCTAACAGAAAACTTATTTAAACTTAAAAACAAAAACTTACTTACTTTATTTTAACTCTTTTTTACCTATAGCCAGCGCACGCTAAATCTTTGACCTCAACATACGATTAGGCACACACACACACACACACAAACATCTTACTATCCAGGAATGTTTGGGACTTGTTTATACTAGTCGCTTTGGATTAAAGTGTCTGCTAAATGATCAAACGTAAATTTATTTACTTATTAACATGCATTGGTCTATTACTATTGGCTGTTTATTAATATTTAGCACATATTTAAAACATTACATTAATACCTTATTCTGCATGATATTTTAGATCCCCATACCTAAACTTAACAACTACCCTACAAACTATTAATAAGCAGCAAATTAGAAGTTTATTGAGGCAAAAGTCATTAAAAGTAGATAATAGTTAGAATTGGTCCCCAAACTGAAGTACGACCATAATTACTTATCAGTCAATTTAAGCTTACCCCAAGGTAAGCTTTCTTTTTTCACTCCAAGTACAGCAAAGCAACCCCCCTGCCACACAACCATACACACATTTAGTTTCACTACTGACCGCAAGTCGATTCTGCGCTTCCTGTATATTGCTACAATGCTGCAAATCACTGAGAAACTGAGAAAAGCTAAGAATGTGTGTGTATGTGTTCACACAAAGACACACTAATGGCACAGACTGTTATACACACACACATATACTGGTGCTGGAGTCCTGTGAAGCAACAGGCAATCACTGAAAAAAAAAAACCCAAAAAATAAAAATAAAAACCACCGCTAAACTGTTCCAATGATATGAAGCAAAAGTGTTTGGGTTTGTTCAATGTGGCTGCATGTGACAGGTCTCTCTCTCTCCATCTCTCCCCTCAGCTCTAAAACACATGCACTGACAGACACTGTAGCATGTGCTCTTTCAATAGCAGATGGTTGGACACAATCTGCGCCTTTTCTGCAAAAGATATCAACAGACCAACAAGAGTCTGTATCTAAAGTCGAGTCCAAAAGTCTGAGACCACATTGAAAAGATAGGACTTTTATTTAAAAACCTGGACCTTTATTTTTTTATTTTTTACAACATATGAAGATTTTGCACTAAGCCATTTCTAAATCATTAATAAAAGCGAAGCAAATTTGTGACACTGATGTCTTTGTGCAGATGTTCTTAATTCCGCTGAAGCTCAAGATGCTCTTTGGATCATTCTCAAATCATGATCATCAGCTCTAGTGCTGCTCTCATTAAATTCATGTTAATTTTGTCACAATTTAACTTTTCAATCTGACTGTTATTATAACGATGATATAATTTTTAAATCTTACAATGAAAAATCTTAAATGTGTCAATCAATGCACAAGATCCTAAAAACACCAGGATGTAATGTAAAGGCAATGGGTGTCCATTCATGTACGAAACCAACATTTAAAATGAGTACATGGCCAGTTATTGACTTATGTAAACAAATGATATGATTAAATTTAAAGCCATGTCTTTGCAATGCTTTAATTTGCATCGATGTTGTTCTCAGTAAATATTGATAGATGTGATTTCAGTAAAATTTTTACTCAATTTTCAAAATAGAAGCATTTTACTTTATATTCCCAGACTTTGAAGCCCACTGTGTCTGTGTGTTCCTGTACACACATTGTTCTTGTGTCTGTTTGGGTGTGTTTACTCTGAGCTTTCCTGTAATCACCCAGCGAAGAGTCATCTCCACACACCTTTCTGTATTCCCACCTGTAAATTTGTTCGAGTGTGTGACTAACCTTTAGTCAGAGTGGCCGAGAGTCTGAGCTCTCTCTTATTTCTCAAACAAAAATGTGTGTTTTCCCTGAAAGCAAATAACACGGTGGTTTTGAGTGTGTGTGGCCGTTATGTGCTTTTGATCCAACTCCAGACCTCCACCAGTTTGATCAGCTTCACTTAGATTTGCAGAAAATATCAGTCCAGAAATGACTTTATTTCTCTCTGAATCGCTCTGATGAATATGATAGAGAAACCAGAATATCCAAATGGAAAGTGCAACGTCCGTATTTCAAATGATTCCATAATCCACACAGAAAAACAGAGATGTGCTGCAATAACCATCAGATCATTAGCCCAAAGAAAAAGAGAGAGAGAAAGAGAGTTTGTGTGTGTGTGTGTGTGTATGTATGTAAGAGATAATCCGTCCTGACTGTTTCCTGTGAAAACAGATGGAAAAACATGAGTCTTTTTTTCCTGTGCCTGGTCAGGCTATTAATACCTCTGAGATACACACACACACACACACACACAGACCTCTATATTCACCAGAGACCAAGAAGCTCAAAAGTCCTGTTATACAACCTGAGATTGGCTATACAAGCTTGTCATTAACACAAAACACACTTTAATATCACGCATTTTCACACGCACTAACATCAACCCCTTATTTCACACGAGGCATACACCACACACTACCTCCATAGAAACACCCAGCTGAAAGAGCAAAACACACACACACACACACTGAAAGACAAAGACGGGCATTTGGTTACAATTAAACATGTCAGAGAGACAAAACCAGGGGCAAACACATTAAACCCTCTTTCTCTACGCAAGGCCTCATCTATAGTGAATGACAACGTGCTAAATGCTTTTAATTGCCATCAATTGGATCTAGAGAGAAATGGAGGAAAACCTCATAAAGCACATTTAGTTTTTTTCCTTAAGGCTGCAGTTAAAAATCCAAACGTTTTTGTCCAAACCTACGGGCGGCGTGAATGCAATATTCATTTTGCTGCAGGAGAACAATCCATGCATAACAATGAGATTTGCTAATGAAATCAACCATCAACCTGCAATACATACATATTAAAGCAGCTTGCGCTGTCACCCGCTTTGTGCATCGTTTGTTCCTCCTGCCGTCTCCTCAGTCTCCCTCTCCCCCACTCTTTCCGACCTTTCTATCTCGCTCTCACCTTGAGTTTTAATAGCTGTATTAACACAAAATGATGATCGCACATTTCCACTTCTTTGACCTGCGCGACACACTCACACACCTGTGCAAAGAGGTCAGACCCAGATACGCTCTGACTGTAGTGACGTAACTGAGAAAGATGTGACAGTATCTAGTAATGTTTGCTGAACCAAAAGAAGGCAACTGCTAAAACAAGGACTAGCTAATTATAAGCAGCCGACAGTAGACTGATGCATATACGTAATGGTCAGCATATTGATATCAGCCACCTTTATAGTGCACCGGTCAGACTAAATGTTGAAAGCAGATGATGTCAGGTCTTATTTTTACCATTTCAAACAGTATAATCTTTGTAAGTTTCATAAGAATCAACAAATATCCACCCAATGCTTTAGATAGATAGATCTATAGATAGATAGATAGACAGATAGACGGACGGACAGACAGACAGATAGATAGACGGACAGATAGATAGATGAACAGACAAATAAATGGGAGGTATAAGACGGATGGATAGACAGAGAGAGGGATAAACAGACAGACAATATTGTATCTGCCAATATAAGAGTTTTTCTTTTTTCAGTATCAGTTAATTATCATCTATCCGTATCGTCCAAAATTTTTCATCCCGATAGAGCAAGAGAGAGAAAGAGAGAGGGAGAGTGTGTGTAAGGAGTGTGTGAATGGCCATTTCTCCCTGCTGACACAGCCTCCATCTGCCACTGAGCCGTGCAGAGAGGCACAGCGAGAGAGAGAGAGAAGAAGAAGAGGGGAGGGAGGGCAAGAGGCAGTGCTGGTGTGATGGAGAAGGAGAGAGAGCGCTCACGCTCACCTTGGTGTCACCTCTGCTGAGCTGAACGGGATGATGGGATAGGTAGAGACACAAAGACGCTCTGCCCTCTCTCCCACACACACACACTCACACCTCTTCTCCTCTGCGCTCCATCTCTTTTCTGCTCGCTCACACACGCACAGAGTAACGGCACAATCTGTGATCACTGGAGCTGTTTGAGCCAGATATCGTCTCTGGGGGATTTACACACACAAACAGGTGCACACACATGCAGAAATATGTACGCATACACACAAACCTACACGCGTCGTCTCGTGAGATCCCTGTCTTTCTCTTAAAACTCGCGTACACACACATATGCTGTGGAATACACACACAAACAGACACAAAACAGGGCAAGCAGAGAGATTTTGACACACTTCTAAACACACACACAGAGAGCCTGAGGGCAGGGTTTGAAATGAGAGGCAGCGTTTTAAAGAGCTCGCTGAATTCCACCTGTGATTAGTGTGGCTGCAGGGCTGATGGATCACGGCGGACACATTTCACTCGCTCGCTGCTTATCTCTCTTTCCCTCCCTCGTTTCCCCCCCCCTCTCTTTTCCTTTCTCTCCCGCTCCTTCCCTCCCTTTTTTCCTCTCCGTCTTGCTCTCTCTCATCCTAGCTCAGATTTTTCACTTTTCTTCTCTCCTCTGCGCTTTAAATCCTCTCTGCTCGCATCGACATCTACACTAATGCCCCCTTTTTCTCTGTATTTTCTTTCGCCATCTCTCTCGCTCTCTGAGTGTGCCAGCAGGGAATGACCTAGCAGCTGGGTCCTCTGGAACAGACCAATAAAATACTAAATATCTCCCTGCACATCACCCACACACAGACACAATGCCCCCCTCTTCTCTGGACCATCTGCACGCCAAACCATCCGTCCCTCCCCCCTGACACTCAAGACCCTTGTGAGCTGTAAACAATAGCCAGATATGACGAAGAAACGCTCTTGTTGTATCAACCGCTCAGAACCACCACCCTGATAGATGACAGACAGTTACATCAGATGATACGTGGCCATTTCTTAATGATAATCATGTTAAAGTTCTACCTAGTGTCACTTCTAAATAGCACTTTTTTAATGTTTTGGAGTCAGCAAATTTGTGTATCACTTACTATAATTAAATTACATTATCATACTGTCTGAAATACGTGATTCTGATTGGTGATCCAGTGGTCAAATATTTGTAAAACCTCATCAGTGAGTCAATGTTTACCTTGATTACATATCTGACACACAAAACATTTAGGCCTACATGCTTATTTATGTTCCAATTGATCAGATTATTTCAGGTCTAAATCATCCCTTTCATTCAAATTGAGATAAATTGATTGATTGAGGTGTTTACATGAAGACTGAGCTATCAATCTGATTACTACCAGGTTGCATATAGCTATTGAGCATCATGTGGAAGATGCAGGTTCGAGTCTGCCTGTCATCACTTGCCAGTTCTACTTCCTCCGTTTATGCATCCCTTCTCAACTACCGCTATAAAGAAAAGCTGCAAAAATGCCCAAAATCACACTCAGAAACCTCCACCGTGGGCACAATTCAGCAAACTTCATCGCTTCTTTTTCTAAGACTCTATACCCACCTCTCTCCTTGTTTTTTTCTCTGTCTCAGCCTCTCTTTCTGTAATGACCTCCCTGAGGTCCAGTATAGCAGCTCTCTCTCTATTTCCAAGAGGTGAGGGAGGTTCTGCGAACGCACACCCAGCATAATGAGCACTCCCTGGACACCCAGAACACAAAAAGCCCCTGATATGCTAAGAGAATCTCCCTGGACCACCTTGGATCCAGATCGTCCCGGCTCCTGTTCTGAGCTCAGGGCCTGCCGCAGGTTCTCTCTAAATACCCTGGGTCGAGGGAGGGAGACCCCTGGGTGGTTTGCTATTCTAGGGCTGGGGGTGTGTGTGTGTGTGTGTTTATGTCTAGGAGTGTGAATGAGATAGGTGTGAGAAAGTGTGTGGCTGGTGTGAAAGGTGTGTTTATGAGGGATCAAATCTTGGCGTGTGAGAAAGGGGGGCAGTAAGATTCAATAGAATCTCTTTAACCTTCTTTGAGGCCCCCCAACCTCCCTAAGAGCCCCTCTAACTGCCCTTAACCGCGCGATTCCTCTGAGAGAAGGGAGAGACGCCCGCCGGCCGACCTCAAAAACACACACCCCCTCATCACACCTCGTACACACACGTTTTTACACTCTAAATGGAACATAAACCCTACAGAGTAAAGCATGTAATACAGCTTTTCCTTTCTTACACACACACACACACACAGTTTATGGCTACTGTTCAGTAAGAGTCGTAAGTGTGTGTTTGGAACCACAGCTAGCGCGTCAAATTTGTGGCAGTAAAGCAAAGCCACTCCTTTTTATATTTGCCCTTCAAAAAAAAGACATAAATAATGGCCTATGTGTGTGTGTGTGCTCCCTTGAGGTGCGCATCCTGTGCTGAACACAAACAGCGAGAGAAGGAGAGATGGAGAGAAGATGAGCACAGAGCAAAACGAAAGAAGAGCAGGGAAAAAAACAGAGGTGGGGAGAGGAATGAGAGGGCTCACACACACATGTGTGTGCACACACACTCCCTCTGCGTGCAACTGCGGTGTAAATGTCATCATGTACACAGTTTATCCTCTGTGTGAGCGAGAGGTGCAGATGAAGGGAGAGAGCGAGAGAGAGGAACGAGTGAGCCCACTGCAGAGAGGTAGACGGGAGCACACAGCCTCTTCTTCTGTTTGTTCATTAGTATTCCAGCGCTCACTCCTTCAGATCCGTCCTCACGCCGCTTTTAGCGTCAGCATGGGAAAACACATATACACACAAACACGTACACCAGCATTAGAAAAGAAAGTAGCTTTGTACCTTCGACCATCTACCAAATCATCTCAACCCCATCTTTACAAATGACACAATAAACCCTTGCTGATTGCGGAAATAAGTTCTAGTTACAAGACTAATTACATCACGTAGCATGCTAAAGTCAAGATGTTTTGAGGGATGCTCATTTGGGCCACATTTGTGCACTTGGTTTCAGTCTCCAGTCTCGAAAAAAGACAGAAGTCTAGGTTCAGTGTTAAGATTTCAGTCTGGCTCTCTTTAGGTCTCTGAGGGTCTAGACATTTTAGAAGTATTATTGTCTAATGATTTCGTGTTAATTGTTCATTAGAAGATTTATTTACCACTGCTAAAGTTTTGGAAGAGGCCTGAAAGAACTTGGAAAGTGGTGGAAGTAGCATCTAAAGAAAACTTTCAAGAATTACATTTCATGATTCATCTTCGTCTAAGGAAAAGCCACTTCAGGGAAGACAGCGATGGCAGCGAATGGTCATTTACCCACTCAGGAGGGAAGAAAATGACTCAAAATCAAACATTTTTCACTCAACTGTTGCCTGCTTAATGGCATAAGTGCCTGCGTGGCGAAAGCCTGAAGGTGACTGCTGGTTAATTTGGAGTCGTTTCAGTATGTTTGTAAGAGCAGTGGTGATAAAGCGCTTGTCCTTTCATGCCGAGTTGCTCTGAAAAGCCTCAAGGCTTAATGTCCATTTTGATTCTTAGATTCATTTTTGTGTCTGTTTTTAAGCAGAAGGCGTTATGGAACATCAGGGATCTGCGAATTTGGTAGGTTTGGTCTTGAGTTATCTGCAATCCAAAAACACGGAGACCACACTGACACTCCTACATGGTTTAGCTGAACCACATCAACAAATAGGTAGTTTTCATTATTTCAAAAGGACACCTGTCTTAGGGTTGGGCCGAGTTAAAACATTTGTGCTGCTGAAGCAAAATATGTGGATTCATACGGAGCATTAGCGAGATATTGCTTCAGATTTGAGCACTGCCTGCTGTGGTTGTCTCAGTTTAGCCAGTGCACTATTTGTCAGTCTGTTGTAGGTGTAGTGTATTATAGTGATTCTGCTGTGGATAGGGTGGTATTATTGGATGGATCTCCACGGTAACGGGGCGGTGAAACTCAATCGGAGTCTCTCCATGTCGCTCCCTTAGATGGCCACCCGCTGATCCTGACCTTCTGGATGTTTTTCCCTCTCCTTTTTCTCTCTCTCTCCCTCCCGCTCTCTCAGCCCCATCTTCCATTTTCTGTATTCATTTATCTATCTTTCTAGTTGTGATGGATACAGGAGTGCCTACATGTTCCTATACTGTTATTTTTGGCTTATGTTGTCATTGTGCTGCCACTTTAAAACACAATGACAACAGCAAATGAATAGTGTCTATCCATTTCATAGAACCTGCATATGTGTGTTGTGTGTGTATGTGCATAAAGCCGTAGATGATAACACTTATGCAAGTGGGGGGCCTGGCTAAGGCAAGATAATAGGAGATTATGTTTATGATGTACTCTGAATATTAACTGCCTCATAACTGACTCATTCCTTCTCTCTATGGAAGATTCGGTATTTATTGCTGTATCCTCCAGAACAGTCAGAATCAGCATGGCCTCATGCCCTGGCTGGGCATAAATATTTAAGGCAAGAAGGAACAGTAAAATTGCAAGTGGCAAGCAGAGAGACACAGGGAGAAAACAAAAAGGGCCAATGACAGACACTTGAGGCACCCCATTTCAAACTCTCTCCCTTACTGTGTTTGTGCATGTGTGTGTGTCCAGCATTTTGTACTGAGGTAATAACTCTCACCAGGGATCTGGAGGGCCCAGCAGAGTTCAGGCAGGGGTCCATTACACCTTTCACACACACGCGCACACACACACACACACACACAAAATCCAGCAGGCCTGCATTATTTGTATCAAACAACCGGTATGTTTTGCCTCTGACGCACAAGTACAGACACACTCCTACTGCACAGTACCAGCAATGAAAACAGACCCTTCTACCATGATTCCTGCTCAAGATCTCTCCAGCAGGAAGTATGAGCTATGAGCCGTCCCCAGGGATGCAGGAAAGAAAAAGAGAGAGGCCAGGAGCCTGACACTGCCTGGCCAAGATCTATGCTCAAACACACTCTCTTGCCTCTTTTTTCCCTTTCACCACCCTCTTGTGTCTTCCTTTGCTTTTATTTTCCATTTCTTTCTCTACTCGAAATAAAGAGTAGTTGGTTACACTGAACACACTCATATCCACTTTGTGCAAAGAAATGCCATTTCCTCTGCTTTATTATTCTCTTTCCCCCTCTGTGGGAGGCTGGGAGGAAAGTTTGCTTTGAAGAGAGAGGGTTTAACATGTGCGCTAATAAATAGCTGGTTTGCCCCTGGGCAAGATTGCCAGAGCTCAGTTCTCTCTCTTCCATATAGTCTCCAGCATTTTCAGTGACTACAACTTATAACCTCCATTTCAGAACAAAAAGGATAGAGGAATGTGTTTTTCCTCGATATGTCCTGACAGACCTGATTTTACTTTACAATTTCAACTCTCTAAAGAGACTGGTTGATATTCTCCCCATCTATAAACTTTTGGAATTCCCTCTGGGTGTCCAAGCAGTGCTTTGTTTTGTTCCCTTTCTTTTTTTCATGAGAAAGGAAAGTTCATCCCTATAACCGATACTCTTGCGAGGCTTCAGCATGCTTTTGTATAGTTTCTACTATCTGTTAACTCTATATTTACTTTTATGAACTTGGCAGAGACTAAGCAACTCATTTTAAATTTTCCTGAATCTCAAATTTTGAACCTGTAATTTGCAATGCAGGATGTAACATTCTGAAAGAATTAAGTAAATTGATTGCATTTAATGGGTATTATACATTTTTCACATGTTATAAGTAAGTCAAAATTAACTGTATATATATATATATATATATATATTGCTGATAATATAATTTGCTGAGAAAAGTAAATAAATTAATAATAAACATATTAATGATAGTAATAATAATAATAATAATAAATTAAACAAGTTTTTTTATTATTGCAGTGGATTAGTAAACCACTAAAGACAAAGATGTGGTTTCTGTAATTCTTTGTAGTTGTCATTAAAATTTTAGTTTACATTTTAGTCATTTTGCAAGGTGCTTTGTCATTATTATTTTAGTTTATTATTATTTCTGTTCAGCTTTAATTTATTGTTCGTTTTAAATTAAGTATTTCAAATCTTATTTTTCATTTACGTTTTTTATTTTAATATTTAAACAATTTTATGCTATAGTTACTACTGTAGTAACAACACTTATGTTTCATAGTTGTTCATTGCCGCCTGCTAATGTGGTTTGATGAAGCATGCTGACTGTACGTCAGAGGGCATGATTAAATGTGCCAATTCTTTTAACACCTTATTTTTTGTAATTAATTGTATTAAATGAAGGTGTTAAACTGACAGCCCCAAAAAACAGTTTTTCTCCAATTTTTTTCTAGAGCAATGCCTGGCAATAAAGGACACAAACAGTTCTGCCTAAAAACATGATTGCCTTGTAAGTCAGACATGCAGGAATGTTACTGTGATTCATGCTGAAATCCTGACCCGTCTCGCCTTCACTAAACGAGCAGAGCCGTTGAGCACGGATGACCCTTCACGCCTTCCTACAATTCCCAGAAATCAATGCTCGGATGGAGCTTCCATTACCATTATTGATGGCTGAGACGGTGGCAGTGACTGCTGCCAATGCGAGAGGCCGCAGTGATGTGTAGCTGAGGAGCTGAGAGCCCGTCTTTGTCTCGCTGTCTTTGTCGGTCTCTGATTTTCCCTATCGCATTCTCTCTTTTTTGTCAACATTATATTTCTTTCCATATATATAGTTTCCTCTGGAGTGTGAACGGAGCTCTTTTCTAATAAAAGTCATCTGTAAGCCACCACACACGCACACATCTGAACAAGCACTTGGTCTACACACAGCTGCATGTTCACCTGAGGCAGCTGCAGTCCGTTTCTCAGTCTTTAAGCACTCCAGAACTCAAACTCTACATTGTCACTTGTTAGTGGTATAGACAGAGAGAATGAGAGGGAGAAGGAGACGGCGAGAGAGTGGAAAGAAACGTCCTTGTATTTCTGTCACTCTCTGAAACCACCAGGGAGCTGGGGAATGAAACGATGCAGCCGAGCAGAGAGCCCTGAGAGGCTGCCGCCCGCCTAGAATCACCGCTAACACCGCGACCAGCATCCGCGCTACCAATTAGCCTGAGCCCACACAGGGAGAGAGAGAGAAACTGGCTGATTTGTTTGTTCCAAAGCACAAGCTCTCTCCACGGCTGCGGTTCGTTCGAGAGACTCGGCTGTGAAAATGAATTGCCAAATTAAAGATCTTTACAAATACAACAAAAAAACAAAGCACGCTTAAGAAATGTCAACCTAACAATTGCCTTTGGAGAGCTTTGTTTCAGCTAATTGGGAGGGAGAGGGGTGAGAAGAGGGGCTCACATCCTTAGAATTAAATTAAATTAGGTTTAAATCGGCTGAATCTGTGTTCACCCTTTTCGGTTACAGCTTCCAATTACCCGAAACAAACACAGAGGTGCATAACCGTGACAAATGACTTCAAAACTGGAAAACTGGTCTTGCAACAAATGCAAAGGAAGGTTTGGAGAAAAAAAAAAAGTGATGACAACTGGCTGTTAAGAATTATGGAGCAAATACTCACTGAGTGGGAATGTCCTCAGCTGTGTGACATCACTGCTTGTCCACCTGTAAGAGACCGGGAAAAAGAAACAGAAAGGAAAGCGTTTTAATGGCACATTTGGTCACTAAACAGAAGCAAAACTGATGTAAACTGTCCTAAATTACACTTAATAATAAGCTTCGGCCTCAAGGGGAAAAGTCAACGGCAACAGGTTTCAGCACTGCGGCGGAAGAAATACAGTGTGTTTACACCCAACCTTTGGCTGCCAATGGTTTTAAAGTAAGAAAAACACTCTCATACGTACACAAAGACACTGACAACCACTTTTCACATGCCCACACAAGTAAAGTGAAAACACATGAATGTGTGAATGCTCATACACGCACCCGGTTCCGTCTTTTTTCCTGCTAAACCTGTTGGAATTACAGTAAGGCTTTAAAAACCCAGGGTGTGTGGGACGTTTTTTTCCAAGCACACACGCGGTCTTGTGCAGAAAACCAGCCTGCTCCAGTTTTCTCAAAGCATGTGTGTGTGTGTGTGCTTAAGAATTATCAGGAACATCACAGCAGTGAGACACAAGGGTGAAACAGACACACAAATCAGATTCAGTTTCCAATCTCCACAATCTGCACAGATAACAAGTTGCACATACTCACACTACTCAGAAACAAACACCACATGCACAATGAGGAAAAAAAAAAAAACTAAAACAAATTACCACCACAAACGAACAGCAGACGCACTCCCGAGTAATCTGTGGCTGGCCAGTTAGTTCCTCTTTTTAGTTCTTTAAAACATTTCCATCTGGGCAGAGTTAGATGTCTGGAACAGTTTACCACTGTTTGCTACACACTGAGCCAGGCTGTGACTGACAGCGTCCGCACGTCAATCAAAATCCGACTCATCCTTCTACAGTGGAGGCGCTCCATCGCCGCAGTGGCCAAGGACACGTGCGGTGATAGAGCTGATGTCACCGAGGGTGGGGTGGGGGGGGGGTTCAGCCGTAATGACTGCTTGGAGAGACAAAGTCTGAGATAATGGCGAGCGCACTGGTGGGGTTGATCATTTCCTACACCATACGTTCGGCCTGATCATTACCACAATAACACGGCGCTACTGCCAACGAAGGTCGGAATTTGTGCGTAGTGGCTCAAAGCTCGCTCTGTGAGTGCTGAGCTCTCCCCAAACATCTTCATCCATCCTGAGGACCAACTAATCAAAAACGTCTTGACGCTACATTTTTTTTATTGACTTGCCTAGGGGGAGGAATTTAGATGAAATGATAATGCACCCCCTTCGGATAGACAGCAAACTGTGCGCAGCTGTGAGGATGGTGTGCGAGAAGAAAAGACGGGAGGGGAGGGTTTTTTCCTTTTTGTTCTTTCTGCTCCAGGTTGATACTTCCTGTCGGAGGAGCCGGTCCTTTAGGGAGCACCTTGCCACGACTGCAGGCGTTTAGCTCCAACCCTTCAGAGAAACACAGGCAAGTCCCGACAATCTATCTCCCGTGGAATCGTCTCACCCGTCCAGTTTCAGGAAACTGATCCCTAAATAGAAGTGATTCATCTTTTTTCATACAATATGAGCACACACAGCACAAAGAGACTTCTCTTTCCTTTTCTCTCGCTTTCTCATCTCTTTCTTGCTCTCTCTCCCTCTCTTTGCTCTGTATGATTCAGTGTGGCTGCAGGGCAGAGTCTTTTATCGCTGTATTATGCCCAGCTGAAAGCTGACAAAATGGAATCTGTGTGTGAGTTCTGTGACTGGGAAAAAAACAGCCTTGGACCAGATCTCTTTCACTCTTGTTGATAATCTTATTCTTTCATCATTAGGGCAATTGCGGTTTATCCAGAAGAAAAGAAGGAATGGGAAAAAAGATAAATACAGAGGGGAAAACAGGACATGGCCATCCAAAGGGCAAAAAAACCCTCGTACCTGGAAACACTTCCTCAAAAATGGCCACCAGACAATTAGCTCCATGTGAGAGAGAGGAGGGGTGTGCTATAACTTAAACTGCCCACACTGGAGGTCATCACTCACACGCTAATGGAAGAACCGTGCTACACACACACACACACAAAGAGTTGCTCTGTCTAACACAAGGACACAGCAATCGTCTTTGAACGGATTGCTAAACACTGCGGTAATTTGGCTTTACATTTGTGGTAAAGGTTCATCTGTGCAGAACACAGCAACTCGTGACAATAAGGCCAAATTAATATTCAACCCATTTCCTATCCTCGATTTCCTTCACCTTTGAAGTCTGGTGGAAATGAAGACCAGATGGAAGCAAAAGGAAGAACAAGAGTGAGCGAAAGAGAGAGAGAAAAAAACACTCATGTGTCTCCACATGAAATGGAGCGCTTTTTAAACAAAGGTAGAACATGTGGGAAACTTTCTGAAGCTCTGCAGTCATCGCCAGACACGGCAGGAACAGAAAACATGTTTTAGGCACTCCCAGATACGAAAACAAACAAACTAATGGGAAAATGATCAGAGGCTTTACTTTAGGTTAGGCCTTCAAGTGAAATCTTATAAAACGCATGTGAAATGCAAAGCCATGCAAGAGCTTTTGAGAACATGCACTTGAAATATTTCTTCACACGTCAGTCCAAGGCATCGCATGCATGTCATATTCTAAAACATTTCAATGATAGTTGAGAATTCTCACACGCACACTTTTAATTGCCTCTGGGATGATACTACAAAGTTATGAGTGCACTATGTTAGAGGAAATATGAGGGAAAAATTGGTAATGTAAGGCGTGTCATCCTGTTCTTAATATCATCTGTTGACTCCTCAAGCATCATATAGCTAAATGTGCAATCCATGCTGAGAAACCAAAGAACTTGCCAAGAACAGTGGGTAGCTTTCACTTCCCAGAACAAACCAGAGACTTATATACAACTATTACAAAAGTGTACACAAGTTGCTGATGTTTGTGGAGGCAACATATGGTATTATGAAACAAGAGGTATTTCGCTTTGCGGAATCTATCTGTAAATACATTTTTAAGCTCTTATTATTTTTTTTTAATGGAAAAGAAACGTACAAATCGCATCTTGCACATTCTCCAAGTGCTATGTAAACATGAGCAGAACTACCACTTTAGATTCTAGTAAACCACAAAGAAAAAATGAGACCTTTGTCTAAACATCATTTTAAACTCTTTAAGGCCACTTTATATCATGCCAAGTCTACACAGGCACAATACCACCGTTTTAAAAAACAAAGATAACAGCCTTACATGTGACCGTATTATTTGAACAACATGTACCCTAATTGAGGGCCCTGAACAATAACACTGGCAGTCAAAAGAAGCCGATCACAGACTAAACGCTGTCCGCGAATTAAGTTAAGCGCTAAATAACGCAAAGCAGCAGAATACCGTGTAATCAAACAGGCCTTGAGATTTCTCTGCGTGAAGGTCAATCCCGCTGCCTATGCAGCTGTCACGCCTTCCTCTCAAACACACGCACACATACGAACAAACACACAAACCAGCCAGATAGTCATCTATCATCCCTAAGCTCAACACACCCAACGTGAAAGCTCTCGCCATCAACTTGACATCAATCCAGTGAAGCAGGAACAAAGACAAAAAAAACCTGCCTTTTAAAACAAATATAAAATATGTGTTTCCAACAATTAGGGGACATGATGGCCTGAAGTATGCTAAGGAAGATGATTGTTCTGGTCATCATTTACTTCCCTCATGTTATTTCAAAGCTGTGTGACTTATATTCTTCTGTGGAGCCATATTCTAAGAAATGAGTGCAGCCAGTGGGCACCAGTCTTGTTTGGTTCCCAATGTTCTTCAGAAAGTAAGTCATACAGGTTTGGAACAACAGAAGTAATAATGACAAAATTTTCACTTTTTGCGTGGACTAGGGGATTGGGGGATGGTTGTTGTGTTGGCGATATTGATTATGTTAGTGTGTTGAGATATTACAAATGGCAAGTTGAGCTGTTGTGTTAGGGCATGTGGTGGTCTGTTGGATGTGTAGTGTTGGGTTAGGGTGAAGTTGGGATGTTCAGTCAAGCGGTGTGTTGAGCTGTAGTGTGGGTTGTGGTAGTGGCTTAAGCTGTCGTGTTGGGTCA
>JAUYWG010000075.1:659527-675020 GCA_034779775.1 Enteromius afrohamiltoni | reverse complement strand
GTTGGGATGTTCAGTCAAGCGGTGTGTTGAGCTGTAGTGTGGGTTGTGGTAGTGGCTTAAGCTGTCGTGTTGGGTCAAGTGCGAAGTGTTGGCTTGTAGTGGGTGTTTTAGGTTTTTTACTAAATTGTTGAATTGACCTGTTGTGGAGTTGTTGTTAAGTTATGGTGTTGTGTTGAGCTATGGTTCTTGGATGCTTAGTTAAGTGTGCCGAGTCATCTGGTGGTGTTGATTTGTTTTTTCGGGGATTGTATGAGAGATTGAGCTGGGGTGGTGTGTTAAGAATGGGATGTTCTGAACAGTGGTGTACGGCGCTGTTGTTTTGGGTCTTAGTTGGGGGATGTGTGTTGAGCTACAGTACTAGATCATCATGTGGTGGTCTACGGGCGTTCAGTTTTGGGGTATGGTGATGTGTTAAGCATTGTGTTGGAATGTTTAGTCAAATGCCATGCTGAGGTGTTGAGTCATCTGGTGACATGTTGGGCAATGGCAGTGAGTTAGGCTATAGCATTAACTTGTACAATTTGTTACGCTGCTAAGTCTGTCGTATTGGGCTGTTATTTAAGGTCATCCGGTAGCGGTAGTGTTGGGTTGTAGTGGCCTGAGTTAAAGTGTAGGGTTGTGTGGTGGTTTGTGGGTTGTGTTGGGATGTTCTGTCAAGTGGCATGTTGAAACGTTGGGTTGGATCATCTGGTGGTGTGTTGTGCCTACAATGAGCTAAAGTGTATGTGGTTATTGTGGTGGACTGAGCATTGTATGGAGATGTTCAGTCAAAGTGGCATGTTGAGGTGTAGTGTTGGGCCTGTAATGTTGGGTTGTGACAGTCTGTTGTGAGGTAGCATTAGGTTGCGCATTAGTTTGTTGAGTTATGTTTTTGGAACGCTCAATAAATTGGCGTGTTGAGCTGTAGTCTTGTGGTGTGGTGGTGTTTGAGCTGTAACATTGGAGTCAAGGTGATGTCAGAACAGATGACTGAAGGAAGTGAAGATGAGCTCTAGACTGAATGCATTGTTTTCATAAAAGATGCTGTTGCTCCTGCTGCACGCTTAAATTAGCTGGCAGTGTTTGGATTACACCAGGGAGCTCTCACACAGGATTTATTCTAGCCTGCAGGAGCAAAGGATATTTCCATCTCTACACGCTCAAACACACATAGATGCACAGTCACCCGTATGCATGTGCACACACTAACACACACTCAGATAAAACCCTAAGAGCACAAAACAAGGCTTTCAGTTACGGAGGCGCTCGCACACATACACCGTGGTCAAATAAGGATGCATTGCTCACTCTACCATTCATTTCATCCTTTGCCCTAGAATGCGTCCATATGATCCTTTGCCATCAGAACAAACATACAGATGCACTTCCACGCAATCATAGACACACACACACACACACTAACACTCGAAGGACTCAACAAGAGGCTCTTCATGGCCTCCGGATCAGGCTTCTTCTAGTGCTATTGCCAAGTTTACTGACTGCTCATATTACAGACGGGTTTCACAGCTTTCTACCCATCTAACAGAGATAATACAGAGAGATAGAAACTGAGAGAAAGAGAGAGCATATGCAGTGTTTTTCCTCTCATTTCGAGTTTCATGTGAAACAAACGCACCACAGACTGTTTCACTGAACAATCTGATGACACAAACACTCTCTTGCTACCTAAACAACTTGCAGTCCTTAACCTTATCTCTTCAACTGATTGCATTATTTAAACAAAGAATCACCCGTCCGTTCCAACCTTAAACAAAGCAGCCTCAGCCTAATTTCTAATGACTGAGACAGACGCCCCCCTCAAAACACACACGCACACACATTTGTTGCGGGTCGGTGAGCATGAGGCCTGCTGAAGCGCCTAATCCCGCGTCTGTAGACTCCAGAAACACACCATGATGCACCTTCACGCGATCGCAGATTAGAACCCTTAATCCAGCTCTCTCAATCTGGAGGTCTTTTTATAAAACCTCACAGCTAATCCAGCAGTGGTTTGTTTACCGTTCAAGACAAGGCTAGATTATTTCACTATTATTTCACTTATTCTTCATGTGTCATGGCAGGGTTAAAAGCTGGTGTCCTCAACTAAACTGCCCTACTAACCATGTTAATGTCTTAAGAGATTAAATAAACGGCTTATGTAAAACGTGAGAGCAAGCAAACTCACGCAAAACAAAAAGGGCTTCGATTTCTAAAGCACATCAGAGTGTCTGCTGAAACCATTCTATTTTCAATCCTTTTTTTGTCTCTCTGTCTCCATCTCATCCTTGTCATTTCGTGGGCCTTTCTGCGCAAATTAAAAATTTAGAAATTCTTGCTGCGCTGAGGTGCTCTTTGCCAGCGCAGCTAAAATGAAAAGGCTTTGTGGTGGCAGTGACCAGATTTTAAATGCAGCGAGATCAATAAATAAGAGGGGGCTGCTTGAGCACAATCTCTCAATGTCTTTGAGTGCGTATGTGTGTGCGAGGGTCAAATACTGCATGTCCTGCAGTCAGCTGTCACAGTGCAGTAGATTCTCTCCCATCCCACAGCTCTCACCAAATCCCACCCAGCCTCCCTTTTGCCCTCTCCCACATTCCTGAAATCATGGCTATTTCTCCTCTGGATGCAAATATAGCGATAAGCACTAGAACAAATAGGCCAAACTACTGGCATTTCAAACACGGGCTCCATTATCTCAGCGGGGGGAATGGAGCGCCGCAGTGGCAACCCACGGCACAGGCAACATGACAGTCTCCTGGAGGGCAAACAACACCGGAGATACAACCGGCGCAGGGTGGAAAAAACAGCCCTCATCTCTCCAGAATACTCCTCTGCCCGGAATCACTAATGCACTCAAACCCTCATTGAGGAGCCGAGAGAGATAGATAGAAAGAAAGAGAAAAGGGGGGGGGCAGATGGAAAGCATAACAGGCGCACAAAAAAGGTTTCAGAATGACGACCTTCAGGTGTCGAGCACAAGATCGGCCTCACTGATTAACAGCAGAGGCTGGCGGAAAGATACACACGTATTCTGAACGCGCGCTTCCCGAAGCTTAATTCCTTACTGTGAAGTTGCAGCAAAGGAGATTTTTCTTTCTCAAGTCTCAATATGAAGCCTTTCTTGAGGGAAAAATCAACCCTTTCACCTTGTCTGTGAAAAACAAGCGCTCAGACAGCCCAACAAAAATAACCTTGAGTTTCATCAGGGATATTCTCACATTGAATGATAAACAGAGGCCCGAGGGACGCTGAACCAAAAAGCAGCTAATTGCCTGCCTCTGAAATTCGGCCCCTGTGTCCTCTCTGTGTTTATCTGAAAACAAAGTCAGTTTGGTGTGACCCGCTTCAGCTGCTGGTAGAAAAGCCCATTCATTTAACTGTCCGCAGAAACGCGAATCTCCGGCTCCTCTACCTCGTTACCACAGACCGGCAGGCTAAAGGTAAAGAAGATCATGTTTGCGACACAATTATCAAGTCTGCCGCGACCGACTTGTACTTCTGCTGACACAAACAGTTGTCTCCCGAGCGCTAATGTTCACGCTAAACAGCAACCCACATAACCCGCTATTATGTAAGAGCCAACTGTTGAGAGGAAATTCTACAATCAAAGCTGTTCGCTAACGACAAAATAAATCATTAGCCAAGTAAATCGAGATAGAGATGCACTTATCCATGATACCGTTTAGCGTATTGCCAACTGTCGTCTCACGAAGCAGCACGGGGAAGAGTTTCTGTCAGTATTTACAAGGTGATTTGCCAAGTCGTTATGAGTGCAAGGACGCAACCTGCTCGGAAAACAAATTCACCGCTGACCTTCCAGCATCGAGTATTCGGGGCTGATTCATTTGGCAGTTACTGGCCACACACGTGGCGCACCACAGCTTGTATAATCAAGCTCGCGCTTGCGTTGGAGCTCTTTAAATGACAGGTGTTATGATCAGGTGAGAACTTCCCGTTGCCTCAGACTTTTATTGGATGGTTAAATCAAACGAGAATCCAGAAACTCCAGGCTGAGCTTTCCGAAGTTCATTTAAATCAATTTTGCCATTAACTGCGCAATGATTGATGCATGTTTAAAAACCTAAATCAATAGGTATTCACTGCAAGATACGTCATATAATGTGTCTCTATCTATGTCTTTCAGTAGTCCACCTTTAAATATAAATTATTTATCTAAATATACTCATCATAGCACAGGTTTTAAATAATCTGAATTGGGTTTTACAATGCAATAATTGAGGGTTGATGTGCCAAACATAAGGCATAAATAATCTTCTGCAAAGGGTGTCAAGTAAGTTGCTAAAGTGAAAGCACAATGTTATACACTGCAGTCGACTATAATATCGTCTAATCCAATAAGATGTAGAATGAAACCCCATAGAGCCATTTAGACTATGAGACACAGGCAGGGCTGTGCGTGTTAACTGCTCTCCAGTCATTCATATGTAACAGCATGAGTGGAACATCCAATAAATTCAAATCATCTTTAAATGAACCACACTGATCAGTGCCCGGTTTCAGAGGAAGTGTGATTATCAACCCAAACTCATGTGCTTTTGGGATTGCCTGAGCTAAACTTGCATTCGACAGCTTCTGCACTCGAGACCCATTTCTTACAGCCCACATTTTCTCATAATCAGCTCATTACACCACAATCATTTGTTGTTGTACGCACAACAAAGACATGCAAACAGAGATTAAACAAGATCCTTCTAAAGATCCCAAATTAAACTAATTCCTAGATATGAACATCTTCTCACAAGCCTAAACCATATCCTGTCGGGAAAACAACAAACATCCTGAACAGAAACGTGTGGCTGACACTCTAACCCCGAGCAAAGTTCTTTTTTTTTTTTTGTCTTCGCAGCTACAGACATCCAGTGGTCTGGGTGTGCTTGAGAGAGCACAGTGTGAGATCCCTTCAAACCCCAACAGCGCAAACAGGCCCTGACAGATTTGCTCCCTCTAATTCGTTGTAAGAAAAACAGTACAAGTATATAAGAGATCTTCTGTGTGCTAAGAATAAGCACAAACACACTCTCTCTCTCACAAAGAAAGAGAAAAAAAATCCAACAATAGTCATTTCTAACGGAAGAAGAGAGTGGGTGAGACTGTTCCGTTTCAATTCACTGATACCGCTAATGGCTTCTTAGCGGTTCCATGAAATCAAGCAGCTGTCAAGGCGATGCATCGGGAACAGGGAGGAAGAGGCGGCATTCCCACAAGAGAAAAGCATCGCGTCAGGATGTTTGGCTAAACATCTGCTCCCCTGCTCTCATGGCTTTAGCAGAAGCACATACTCAGACAAAGAGATGGGAGGTGGAAACACTGACTTCTCCATCTGAGGCATTCTGTAAAAACAACAGCCTGCTCCATGCATAATGACTGGGGCACTGGGCTAGATGAGACAGAGCCCTACTGATACAAAACAGACACAGTCCAGCCATTTAACCAGCCTATGGCGAGCCTGCGGGTTTTGCATGGCTGACCACTAATTGTAAAAAGTTCATGACTTGCATAACAGAAACTTTGAAATATGTAGCACTTGCTTTTTTGAAGGTGGAGAGGACTGTTCATTCACAAACCACTACAAATTTACTAAGGTAAAATTAAATCTTTACCCATTTCTTACACATTTTGTGTGTACAGGCACAAATAAAACACACATTCTCTATTCAAAGGTACATAATATGCATATTATAGTCTAACTAGAACATCTAAAGTCTTCTAAATGAGGAAATGACTGTACAGTCAGACCATAATTATTAACCTCGTGAGCCATAAATTCATGTGACAAACTTAAATATGTCTGAAAGGATCAAAATACGATTCTGGTCGTTCGTGGGAGAAAAAAAAATCTCTGAAATAGATGTGAAACCATAGTTCACTGATTCATCAACCCAGCACATTCTTGAGAAATGCTTCATGGGAATTATAAAATGCTTAAACTTCAAAAAAAAAAAAAAAAAAAAAGACAGAAAAAATCTAAATTTTAGACAAAGAAAAGACAAGAAACAGTTCACCTCGCTAAATGACATCATTACGTGCTGATGTCATTCATTCCACCTGTAAACACCGAATCATTAAACATCGCGTACGGTTCTCAAGATCTCATCAAATTGTTTGTTTTTATTCATCCGGAGTCGTTCCGACTGCAAAACTAACCGAAAATGAGAGTTTCCCAGCAATGTCAAACGAGATAACAAATTCGACGCTTTCTTGGCAAAACATCACATTTTACTTAAACTTCACATGACGTCACCGCTACCACATAAGACATTTCTAAACTTTCTGCCTGTAACGACATGTGCAGGTCGAGTCCTAAGAATACGCTGATCCGCCAGTTAAAATTAACCAAGATGGCGTGAGGCTTGTTGTTTAGAGGGCAGAAAAAATGGAGGATATTGTAATATACACAAAGGGATAAATTTCAACAACTCGGCCAGGCGGCAGCTGCTGCTCTTTAAGGAAGCAACAAAGATAAGAGCAACGCGAAGCTCCAACTCAACACCAGCGACCTGCTCCGACTGAGCAGGCGATTTCCCCATCGAACATACGAAACCGTGTGCTTTTTACGGCTTTTATCAAAAGGAATTGTAAATTAAATGCTTTTTATCATGTTGTCTCAATGAAGAGCTGTTAGCTTTTGCCATCATCTGAGAGACGGACATTAAACAGACCAAAGGTAGCGTCAGCTCCTCCAAGTGACTCTCCCTCTTCGCCCTTTTCAAATAAGCCCTACAAAATCAAATATTGCATTTTTACGTACCCAAACGAACGACGGGGAAGCGCTTGCTCTTTTGAAACGTGTTTGGGAACATTAAGGAGTGTTTACCAACAGTTTACATTTAAAAACGTAGCAGTTAAAGCGCACGCGAGAGGGCACAAAGGCAGATTCCTATTATGAAGTCACAACCCCCGCGCGCAACATTGTGTCCGCTCGTAAAGTTTTGCGATATTCGCAGTCGCATCGGGATATTTCTCACGATCGGCTTTTCTCGACAACGCCGTTGAAACGCTTTTGACAAGTTTTGCGCTTTTTACGCTCGAGGGACACGCGTAGCCGACCTAAAGAAACTATCGAGTTAGCTGCCCTCGCTAAGAAATCAAGCCAGCCAGCGACACAACATTGATTCGCCAATGAAATAACTGATCCAGCTCGCAATAAATTCAAAACTTACCCTTAGTTTTGACACTTCGCGTAATTCCGCCTCGATCGGGTTCGAAGTATCACTTCAGGTAACGTTGCTCTTTGTTTTCCTTTTTCGATTTGCTTTTGGAAGAGGCCGGTGTAGCAGGAGATGATGAAGAAGGGAATTGGGCAGTAATTGAGTCTCGGTGTGTGTGAGTGAGTGAGTGACTGCGTGTGTGAGTGTGTTTGTGTGTGTGTGTGTTAGTTACGAACAGCAGATTGAAGGAGAGTCCTTTCAAGGTTTATTCTGCCTCACTTCAAGGAATCAAAGTGACGTCAGCGGACAATACTTAAACGATAAAACTTTTATTCGCTGTGAAAAAGCTAAAGTGTTTAAGTGCCAGAATTATGCACATTGCACGCGGTATTTTTAGCGTCATTTACTGTTTACAAAACATCTGTCAATGACGAAGAGCCGAATACGCTGTAAGGTTGTTGTTGTTTTTTTTAAACGCATTAGGTGGTGTTTTGTTGTGTTATGTCATCTCTCTCTCTCTCTCTCTCTCTCTCTCTCTCTCTCTCTCTTTAAGACGATTTCAGAAGTGCAGTCAGTTCTTGGTTATTGATATTAATAAGCCATATTTGCATCATGTCTGAGCGTTGTTTTGAAATCGCCTGGGGTGATTTTTTTTTTAATCAAGTTATGTGATCAATTATAAAAATTGGCACGTAGCATATAAAAGTTACAAGGCAGCAGTGTTAATGAGATTGTGCTTGCAAATGAATGCGAAGACATTATCCTGTACAATAGCAGTGGAAATCTGATAATATGGCGTCCAGTGAAATGGAAATTTAATTCTAAGATTGGTTACTTGTCATTCAAAAGCTGTCAGATAAACCGCAAGACAGCGATGCTTGATCAAACTTGATTGCATTCGTCTCCAGTTACCTCAATAGCTAAATTCAGGGATTATGGATTAACCCGGCTAATCTGACCCTATTTCCCCTCAAATCATCAGGGGAGTGAGACAAGGTGATAACATTCCGATTTGACAACAGAATTTCCGTAATCCAGAAGATAGCGGCAACACGATGTCGTCTCACTGTAAAAAAGAGGATCTGCCCCCACGAAGCTCAGGAGGAACAGAAAATAAAAGGCAGAATAATTGGAACTGTTACTTTTAGTATGACGCTCATTGATCTCTCATTTGAATTACACTTGCGGGCAAAGCAGGAGGCGGCAGAATGGCCCTTTGCAGCGGGAGCCGAGCTGGGCACCATGAGGCAGACAGCCATCTGTGCCTAATTGTGTGCTTTTTCTCCCTGCCGCTGCACTCACAATCAGCAACAGGCTGAGGGGGGCCCTCTGACCTAGACTGGGCCAGGGGGGTGGCATGGGGTGAGGGATGAAGGGGGTGGGAGATTATTTCATTGAGCAAGAAAACAACAACAAGGGGGGTGAGGAGGGACACGCTGCCACTCCTTAGTGGGAGAGGGGGGTAGCACGAGGGAGAAAGAGGAGCAAGAGTGGGGCAACTCTTCTGAGTTTAGCTTCATGCTTCAGATTATGCGAGACTTGCATGCGTTGAGGTTTTACTTTTGTGTGATAAGCGTGAAGCTGCTTTCCTCACTGAGACAAGATGTTTGCTTATATATATATGTGTGTGTGTGTTATGTGTACACTTAATTTTAATTTAAACATATAAATTTAATTTAATAGAGAACATTTTATTTTATTTTAGAACTGCCCCCCCTGCTTAATGGTTTTAATTTTAGTTTCAGTTTTAAATAACTAGCCTGTAATAACCATAATAATGAGGGATATAGGCATATTAATGCTAATGAAAAGAACTGGATGATCAACATGTTGATAAACATAACAACTGTATATATTGCAAACTGTCAGGCACATTTTAATAATTTAAGCTTACACTGTTGTCAGAAAGTACTAGTGTTATAGACGTGTAACTACAACTGATGAGCTAATCCCGATTATAATTGCAGACCGTTTGTGACTTTACCGCTAAATACCGCTGCTGTCATTGTAATGTGTGTGTAATGAAACTAAATTTGAAAATTGTTCAAAGGAGAACCAGCCACTGGTCTTTTTGGAAGCACCGGAGCGGACAGAGGACACACACATTCGTTTACCAATTTATGCATGCGTTCATTGATCCCATCTGACCCCCTCCTCACCTGTAGAGATGAAGCCGGGTGAAAAGGGATGCTTATGGAGGGACACGGACAGGCAGGCAGACCTCCGGGGATCAGCACTCCGGAGAGTGGGAGGACAAGATGAGACGATGGTGTGCAAGACGTGCATCTGAACATGTCCATGTTTATCTGTGATCATCAGACCACCCCAATCACAGTAAGAAAAGGTAATCGTGTGTATATTTGTGTGTTTGTGTGCACACATGATGGCAATATTCCTCCCTCTGAGTGACTATGTGTATAACCTCCTCCCCTCTTCCAGCAGAGGCACACCGGGGTTTGTAATTGTGTTGGTGGTTCTTCATTAGAGCCTGTGTGTGTGTGTGTGTGTTGGGGGTTGGGGCGTGGGTGGGTGTATGAGGAGCTGAGGCTCTTAGGACTATGAGCTGCGTCATTAACGGAGGCTGGGCCTCTCTGCATGCAGCCAGAATGTCAGCCGTACCTCGGTCATTTGAAACATAATAAGCACAAGTACAATGAGTGCAATGCAAGCCTGCTGGGGGAGGGGGGAAGTGGAGGGAACACAGCCTGTCTCTTCTATTGGACTGTTTTTTTTTTTCTTATTAAGAGGCTTGATTAGAAGATATAATAACCTAGCGAATAATAACTGGTAAAGATGATCTCCCCCGAGACTGATGGAAACCAAATTAATGCGGCGATTTGGATTTAATTGTTATTTTTCTATTAGGGTGCATAAAGACAGAGGAGATGTCCATCTAAAGCGGGAGCTGTGCTTGCAGCTATTGATTTTTTTTTTTTCCCTCCTCTTTTTTTTTTTTCACCCCTCTCTCTTTCTCTCTCCAACACAGATTTTAATCATCTCAGAACACCACATTCCCTAATACCATTAACAACAATAACCTTCCAGCGCCACAAAAGCGTTTAATTTCCAATGACACAAATTTCTCTCCAAGAGACTCAAATAGTGTCTTTACGCAATTTGGTGGCCTTAAGGTTTTGCTTTTTGGAATAATTGAATTGCGATCCTCTCACTTAGTCTTGCATAAAATCGCTAGGCAAAGAGCTAATCAGTGCAAAAGAGACAATAGTTTCTTCGCTTTGCCTTATTAGCCAGTTTTAACAGAGTAAAGAGCATTTTTCTCGCGACTGACTTTGGAGGAACTGACGCTCAAGTCAGAAACTGATAATTAGACTAGAATCGCTTCGAACACCGATGCGAACAGAAATGTTTTTGTTAGGTATTCAAGCTGTTTGTTCCTCTGTCAGCGCTGCTGTTTGTATCCATAAATAAAAGATGACCTTTAAATGTTTACATAATTTATACAGCCATAAATTCTTAATATATCTGACTCCAAATGAGAGAGCGAGCTGCTTGATTATGGTTCATAGTCGAGTTAAAATACAGGCCGTCTGGTGTGATATATACACACACCTGTATGTGAGTCAGCAATGAGAACCATTTCTATATTTCACTGAGACGTCTCCTCTACCTACTCAATGATTAAGCATATATATAGAGAGAGAGTTTTAACACTGGGGAAGTGTTTAGTTATATTTAGAAGACTGTAATTGTTGGCTTTTAAAATGAACATGTTTACGTTACAGTGCAGCTCATCAGGTTACAAATTATTACGTCATTCATTACAAGGATATAAAATGAAACAAATTACTCTGTAGGTAGATGGTAAATTTATAATGTTTTAATTGACTTGGTTGAATGCTATCCTGACCTTGCTGATGTAAGTGTGTGATTCAAATGAAAAGCTTACAAGCTGTCTGCAATAAAAATAACATTGGTGGAAAAATTTTTATATTTAGGATAGTTTTTTTTCCTGTCTCTAATCTATCTCTAACAACAAGTATGTCAAGAAAATCATTTTGGTGACGGTGCCATTGGCAGCTGTGAGAAGCCACATATTTTTTGCATTTAAAAAAAAAAAAAAAAAAGGGTAAAAATGATGCAAGATGCAGATTCGATGTCAGCCAAAAATATACTCTATTTATTTCGCACTCCAACCATGATTATTAGTGCTTATAGCATCATTACCATAATGGCACATGCACAATGCGCTGACCTTTGACCCATAGATGTAATGTTTCTGCATGCCAACAGATGCTAACTTAATTTTTTCAGCTGTTTACTGTAGGTGCATCATCCCTATGTGGGGAAAGTCTTGTTAATATGGCGGCGATGAGGTAAACAAATAGGGAGTGATGGAGTGGCAGACCCACGGGGGATAAC
This sequence comes from Enteromius afrohamiltoni, assembly GCA_034779775.1. Taxonomy (NCBI): domain Eukaryota; kingdom Metazoa; phylum Chordata; class Actinopteri; order Cypriniformes; family Cyprinidae; genus Enteromius; species Enteromius afrohamiltoni. The sequence goes on along the minus strand of JAUYWG010000075.1, from coordinate 663,492 downwards.
CACATGAGGGGTGACAGACCACTGACATCAGCCCTTGTTCTCTTGCTCGCTCGCTTGCTCTCTCCATCTCTCTCTTCCCCGCACACACTCATTTCCAGGAAGGGGTCATTAATGTGAGGGGGGGGAAAAAAACGAATCCAGTCATGGCTTTAAAATGGAGTATCTTCTCATAGAGATGCAATCATTCCTAACGGGTCTGAGTCAGGCTGCAGATCTCACAGGAGAACCGCACAATGAAGCTTTTAATTCTTCCATTTAGGATACAAAATACATCATTTTATCATTAAAGCACCGTTTGGAGGAGAAAAAGGTACTTTTTAGATTTTATTTGAGAGTAGCTCCCTTAAGTGGTAGCAGGGTTCAACTTAACTTGACCAATAAACCGAGAAAATGATTCGCTTTTCGTTCTCTTGAACGCACCAGCCCTCTTATAAAACTACAGCAGCTGTTTCAACATCCGTACAGTAGTTAAATGTTCACATTTAACAGTCGTAATTGACATTTTCCCTCGCTCCCTTCAGCAATGATATATCAAAGAGTGCATCAGCCGCCGGAGGAGGAGAGAAAACATTAGGAGGATTAATAAAGGGGGGAGGAAAATAGATTGAGCGTTCACCAAGATCAGTAAAATAGGATCTGTCAAGCAACCCTGCAACATCCATCCTGTGGAAAAAAAAGACAGAGGTACATTTTCATGGATGGAAGGAAGGAAAAACAGAGGACAGCCCATGCGGCTGATCAATTTCCCAAGATTAGCTTTCAGCGGCTGTGCCCACTTCCATTTGTAAAGATAATATTATTTAATAACCCTTTTGGTGACTATTTAAATTATCATGCTGCCTACAGTGCAAGGCACTAATGGAAATATTTAACATAAATTCCCTTTTAAAAAATGACGCCTTAAACAACAGTTGTAGGAATTATTCTGAAATTAAAGGAGTGTGCATAAATGATTCTCCCTGGCCTTGATGCGCTGTTCTCAATTACATTCTGCTCAACTGGAACAATGGAATGACGCTAGGACGGCACTTTATCGCGCATATATATGCGCTGTTACGAATGTCATATGGAAGCTATTTATGGCCACGAGCATCGGTGCCAAGGGCATAGAAAACAGGGATGTTATTGAATCAATTCAGAATGTGCAAAGGAGCAGTGCGACGATAGATCAGGTAGAGCCCAGCCGTTGCTGGGTTCCACCTGAAAAACGATAGCTTGGCTTTTGTTGTGCGCCTTTAAAGACAGACATCTGAAAGCCCAAACGAAGAGACAACGTTGTAAGCATTCCTCAGTCGTCTTCACCTTCTACCAACTCTTTTTTTTAATGATCTCATTTCAAAACACCTTCCTGCGGACCTCCCCTTTCCTGTCTGGCTAACGCCAAATTGCATAATGCCAACTGAACGCTCGCATTTGTTCTCCCTTTCCCTTCTCAGGAAATCTATTTAAATTTTCACGCCAACTGTCAGTCCGTATCAAACCTTGATTTATGCAAAAACAACGTCTGCTTTAATTAGTCATTTCGCCTCACTGCTGTCTCTGCTCTAGGCGGCAAGCAGGGTCAGACATTCGGAGGAACCTCCTTTTTGTATGATCAAAACTAGGCCATCAGCAACACCGTGATAATAGCCACGTCTCAACACCCCAGCAACAGAGCAGAGTGTGTGCTCGATTGTGTTTTTATCCCCCGTGAGCCATCCATCTCCACTCAGCAGGGTGGTTTTGGGTGGAGCACGGATAATCACAGCAGTCGCTATACACCTGGAGTACTGGAAAATAATAAACAACTAACAGGTAGTTTTTCCCGTCGACTCTCTATACTTTCCCAGGCACTCGAGAAACAGTGAAAAAAGGAAAAGGAGGAATGTTTACGCAGCAATATTACATTAATCAAGAGAAAATGAGCTGGGATGCACCACATTATGCACTTGTGCTGGATTAACGTCTGTGATCTTCAAAACGAAAGTAAACTACACCATGTGTTTTTGCTCGTTTTGGATTGCAACACTTCTTGATTATCCCAATTGCAATCACATAGAGCAAACAAAAGTGGCTGAAACCTCGTGCTAATTTCACAGACTGACATTTTGGATGGAAAAATGCGCCAAACAGATGCTCCGAGGAGAGCGACTCTCTTGTCAGAAGTCTTGGGGAAGTGCGTGTGAGTAACGACAATCACATGAATGGGAGGGCAGACAAACTTATTCTCACAACCAATTCTATTTTGGGGTCTGTGCGCTGCTTTGCTGACTGAAGTGGCATTGTGTCCTTTGTGAAAGCATGACCCTCTGAGGTGCGTTCATGTGCTGTGAACCTCGGCCAGGGAAAAAACCAAGAGGCTGGAGACCAGGGGAAGGCGTGGGAAAGCGACTAGAGAACGAGTAAACGGAGGCCGGTGGAAAAGCCGAGCGGTCTGCAGGCATTCCTTTGTGATTACACATCTGTGGAGAAAGAGGCCAGACATTCTTTCAGCCATGTCTGAGGCTGCTGACTTCTACCCTTGATCGCGTCGCTGTTGCTTTTTCTTATCAGTAAAAAAAGAAACTCGGCTGTGAACGTTTTATTTGGTGACTATAGACCCTGTTTCCTAATACAGAAGCATGACGCGGTCTGAATTAGCCCCTTTTTAACTTAAGTGCTCGGGTTTAAAGTACCAAAACATCAAGCAGGGAGTGGAGGCTTGTGTCCTTGCTCTCGAAAAAGATACGAGGTTTCAACGCTGGGCACTAACGTACAGTGCTTCCTTCCTCTTTTGCAAACACAAACCTCAGAACCCTTCCTTAATCCAGTCATCCACCGGTGGGAGGCCGAACATGACAGCAGACGGACAAGGCAAACACTGGTGGGGGTGGTGCTCGTGTTCCGTCTTTGTTCTGATGGTGACCTCTTCATTATAGGGCCTTTGTCACCATGTAAGGATTAAGAGTGAAAGAGAGCTCTTCCTCTGTTAGGCAGGGTTAAAATCTGTCTCCTCTAATAAAACGCTCTTCCATATGTGCACATCAGGGCTTTTATATTTGTTTTAAAGATGTTTCCTCTCATCCTGCTCTTTAAGTACACAGCAGTGGACTTCTGTAAAATAAACCAGTTATTAAATAAAGTAGTTCTTAAGTACCTTATCTCTGGCCATGATCAATGACCCAATTATAAAGAATTAATTTAATATTCTCAAGAACAAAAGTCAAAAAGCCTGCTGTTTAATTCATTTAACTGTTCAATCAAAAAAATGGAAGCTATTGAAAACGCATTTTCTATCAGCTCTCAGTCTTGCCAGACTGAGAAATTAGATTTTTTTTTTCTTTCGAAGCTTGTGTGCATAATGACAAATTGTTTGCCTTGGTTAATCAAATAACTATATGAATATACTTGATGTATTTTAAGACATTGTAACTTGTAAAGCAACGTTTTTGTTTGCGTTGTTCGAATTAATGTCTTATCACACTTCCCAATATTTTAATTACCACAGTGACAGAACAAATGCCATGTGGCTTTGAGTAAACACAAGTGTAACAGTGCGGTTATTACTGTATCAGATATTATGCCGCCCTCTACTGGACAATTAAACAAACTGCAGTTATAAAACCCACAATAAATATTTCACAAATGCCATCTTTTTCATTTGGTTCATTTTAGTGTTTCGTTAACTTGATGATATTTTACTTTTTTTTTGCATATGAATGCTGCTAGAGTTAGATCTAGAATTATCCACCAGAATTATTTCACAAGATCAAGAGTTAATACAGAACATTCTGAGGAAAGTCAACTATTTAAATAATAAAGCTCATAAAAAAGTAATATAATAAAAGTATTTATTTATTTATTTTTATTTTCTTAATGTTGCAAATGTACTGTCTGGTTTCACTCAATAAGATCTTAACTTTTGTTTTCAGTTGTGTATTACTAAATTTAGGCAATTTATATGAACGGAATTTAGTTTTGTGTGTGTGTGTGTGTGTATATATATA
>JAUYWG010000075.1:644522-659030 GCA_034779775.1 Enteromius afrohamiltoni | reverse complement strand
GTGTTAATATGTTTAAATGTAATGTTTTTTTATTATAATAGACTTAATTAAAGTAGCCTACAGACTTTCTTCATTATTTTCATTTGTGCATCAAAGAAATAAGTTTTTCACCAATATTAAACAAATGTATTGATATATTTCTGAATATTTAAATGTGATAAGAGTTAACAAAAACGTAAAAAAAAAAGGATGTTTGTCTGACTTACTGAACCAATGGAGAAGTGGGAGAAGCACCTCTAATGTGTGATTTCACTTCCTAACAAGTGTATAATTTACCCCAGACAATGTCTATGTAATTTAAATGCAGAATATCAACGTTAGAGATAAAAGAGGGCGGTACGTATTTCGCAACGCTGTCATTCATTGGCTGGGGTAGCTGACAGTCAACCGTTGTGAGCAACGTAAGCGTTTCCTGCGGGTGTCCACTTGCACTTTAAACCACGTGACCCTCCCTATATCAACACACGGACGCCATTAATATTAAAGGCAGAGAGACGGAAAATCAGAGGTGAGTTCACACGGAAGTGATGCCAATCTTAGCGTTTTAACACGGAGAAATTGGTGCGTTTTAACGGGTAGCGGTTGCTAAGTGTTAATACAAACGCTTACGATTTATTTACGTTCTATTACCCAGCGAGCTTTATTTTTGTTGTAGTTACGAAGTATTCTGGATAACAAAAACAAGGCCTAGACATCTGGCAGAGTGCTGGTTTATTAATGCGACTGACTCCTGGGATCACATGCAACCTAGAGCGTCTAGTTTAACGGGTCAGTGGCGCATGTCATGAACATGTCCTTTTTTGAACGCGCAGAGTTAAATCCGTCTGATTTATTGGTGCAAAAGCTTTTGTACAGGATAAATACTCCGTGTTTACCTCCTGCGAGCCATTTGTTTTTTTTTATATGCTTGTAACCCGAGAGTTGAGCTGAGCTAATGCAAATCACTGACATCTCACCTGTTTGTTAGACGTCAGCTTTGGTTTACAATCAAAATGTTGCTGTTCGTGTTCTGTCAAGAGCATGCAAGTGCAACAAAAAAAATATAGCATTGTTGACTGGAGGCTGGAGAGACCTTTATTATAAAATTTGGGCCATAAATGTATGTGTGTGTGTGTGTATATATATATATATAAAAAGTGCACCCTTTGACACTTCAAATACTTGAAGTACTAACCAGTGCACATAAAAACAAGAACGAGCACATGTGTGCTGAGATGTGCTAAACACATTTAGAAACCTCAAGATGAGGAAGTTGCATAGAGGCACAAATCTAAAACGTAACCTCGTTTTATTAGTGCTTCGTTTTATTAGTTTTTTTTTTTTTTTTTTTTGAGTGTACAAGCCTGGGTTTAACTAAATGTTCCAGCACTGGTTGCATAATAGGCAAACAAAGCCACAGGGTTTCACACGGTATTTTTGTTCTGCCTCTTGTTACATACACGCCCTGATGTTAATGTATTTCTCATTCTCCTTGTCATTCACCTTTAGTACCTCTGCAAATGTTGTTCTGTGAGAAATACACCGAAAGAAAATGGAATGCTTATTTCCTCACCGTCAAATGACTTTCGAAACCCATGACTTTCTTGCTTCTGTCAAACAGAAAAGGAGAAGTTCACAAGTTTGTCTTGGCTTTTCATTTCCATAAAATGAATGTGACTAGTGGTCATGGCATATTTCGATCTTGTCTTTAAACAAAGCTGTCATATATTCTGGAGTTATAATGCGGAAGCTGTTATTCAGAAGGAGGTTTAAAATGATGCAATAGATGCAGCAAGCCACTTCATATATGATGCAGTAAAAAGTCTCAACTTTGAGGCCTGCTATATATATGTTCTCCACGTTCTGTATCTAAAAGAGTATATATTTCAAGTGCAGGGTTAATCTTACGATAGCCCCTCTCTCACTTGCTCTTTTTTTCTGTCTGGCACCTGACTCGAGCAGTGCTTTAGTGCCTTCAGGTTAAGTTTAGCAGTGTTCTCACTTGGCAAATGTGATTTGGAAAAAGCTTGACGTACAGCAGAGAGCTTTCATTGCAGGATGGTGCTATTTCAATACTCTACTGTAGAGGGGTGGGTATTTATAGAGGGTTTGAGGGTGCTGTAGGAAGATGTGTACGCAATCTTACTGTGCGGAGGAACGTGTTCTGATATAAAACTATATGCTATAGGCTGTACAGAGTATAAACTATATACTCTGGGCCTGTGGACTAATAACCAGTTTGTTTGCAGTGCATCGCTTCTACTCTTGATTGCAGTAAGACATTGTTTAGATTCACATTTTTGCCATTGTCACTCCTACTTGTAGTACTTTGAAAATTGAGTACTTTGAAAAAGTAGGCCTTTGCTCATGTTCAAGCTTTTTGTTTAAGTGGAATCAATCACCAGAAAAATTAAGATGGGATTATTTACTCACCACCAAGTCATTAAGCCCATAAGACCTTGTAATATAAATGATTGTATTGTTTATAAAAGCGCAATTGTTGTCAATCCATTGAAAATATGCTGTTTTATTAAAGTACATAGAGGTTGAACTAATCCAAATGAACTGAGTGGGTCTTTGAGTCATTTTGAAGAACAGATGAAGAGTTTATTTGCAAAAATTGATAACTGACTTTTTTTGTTGTTGTTTTTGTTTTGTTTACCTTTAATCAAAATAAAACAAATGCAGTTTAATTGGAATGTGCAATGGAATGGAATAAAATTATTAAAAATGGTTAAAAACTGAGGTATCTGTTTTTTTTTCAAATGAGCCCTTCAGATACAATTTAGTTAGAAGTGTACAAATTTTGGTTGCATGGGGCAACCAAACCAACCCCGCCGGGTCTGCTGAGAGAATATTAAAAATGTATTTTAATAATATATCAAAGGTGAACAGAGGCTTCAGGGAGTAATTGATGACGATGTTCATTTCTGAACTATAGGCTAAACCTTTAATAATGTGCTAATAGTTCTTTACGGTGACCGGCGTAAGAACAATGCAACAGAGTTACATGACAGAATTTTTTTTTTTTTTTTGGGTGGGGGGGCGAACTGTGTCACTAAAACCATCAAACTGCTGGAGGCAACTTGTAATGCTCGACAGGTTATGGAAGTACATGACTAAAGACACGCCTGAAACATCTCATTACCAGTCCTGTTTTTAACTGGAATTTGCAGTGAGTGCTGTCATAGCTATGCAGCTGTAACGTTGTGTGTGTCTCTCTCTCTCTCTGTCTCTTAGGGTGCAGTTAAAAGATGGATTCGAAGTCTCGTCGGTTTCCGTTTGCTGTCTCCAGCTCTTCGTCGCTGTCATCGCCCTCCTCCCTCTCCTCCTCATCTTCAGCGCTCAGCGCGAGTCGGCTCTATGGCAGAGGGAGCGTCTTGGGAAGAGATCGCTTTAGCAGAGAAACGTCTGTCAAATTAGACTCAGACTATCAGGTATAACAGTGACGCATTCATTTCCGTTGTGTTTGCGTTCACATTCACAGCTAGTGCAGCTTAAGTCTCTCTCAGTAGAGGACTGCCATCTGAGTCATCGGCCCCTTTTGTTGAAGCAGTCACCCACAAATCCATATTTTCCTATGTAACCCAGCATATTTCGCACAGGAGTGTGTCAGGTTTAATACAGATAGTGTCTGTGGTAAATGCGCATCTGTTTATATACTTCTATATAAGATATTTGTATATCTTTCTCCTTTAGGTTAAATAGAAGCATGCAGTGCGATATGTATCCTTAGGTTCATATCAGATCACATGCATATTTAACACAGACTCCATCAATAGAGCTACAAAACCTGTATTGAACCTGACACTCCTTTGTTACATTATTTCTATGTTACATAGAAATGATGGATGAAGTCTTTGATAAACATCTTTATGAAGCCATTAGTTAAATTTAGTTTAGGCACAGTTTGAAAAATATTGCAAAAAACTAAAATGTGCAGTTAGGGTTGCCAAATGTCACCTCAGCTGTCTATTCACAATTCAGAACACTCATACAGTGGGTACGAAAAGTATTCAGACCCCCTTAAATTTTTCACTGTTATATTGCAGCCATTTGCTAAAATCATTTTAAGTTCACTTATTTTTCCTCAATGTACAAACAGCACCACATATTGACAGAAAAACACAGAATTGTTGACATTTTGGCAGATTTGTTAAAGGAAAAACTGAAATATCACATGGTCCTAAGTATTCAGACCCTTTTCTCAGTATTTAGTAGAAGCGCCCCCTTTGAGTCTTTTTGGGAAAGATGTAACAAGTTCTTCAGAACTGGATTTGGGGATCCTCTCCAGTTCTGTCAGGTTTGAATGGTAAACATTGGTGGACAGAAATTTTTAGGTCTCCCAAAAGATGCTTAATTGGGTTTAAGACTGGGCTCTGGTTAAGTTGTTGTTGTGAAGCCATTCTTTCATTATTTTAGCTGTGTGTTTAGGGTCATTGTCTTGTTGGAAGGTAAACCTTCGGTCCAGTCTGATGTCCTGAGCACTCTGGAGAAGGTTTTTGTCCAGGATGTCCCTGTACTTGGCCGCATTCATCTTCCCCTCGATTGCAACCACTCGTCCTGTCCCTGCAGCTGAAAAACACCCCCACAGCATGAAGCTGTGACCACCATGCTTCACTGTTGGGACTGTATTGGACAGGTGATGAGCAGTGCCTGGTTTTCTCCACACATGCCGCTTCGAATCAATGCCAAAATGTTATATCGTGGAGCCCTTCAGGTGTGTGTGTTTGTTGTTGTTGTTTTTTTTTTTTTTTTTTTTTTTTAAGCAAATTCGATGCAGGCTTTCATGTGTCTTGCACTGAGGAGAGGCTTCTGTCGGGGCACTCTGCCATAAAGCCCTGACTGGTGGAGGCCTGCAGTGATGGTTGACCGTCTACAACTTTCTCCCATTCCCCGACTGCATCTCTGGAGCTCAGCCATAGTGATCTTTGGGCTCTTTACCTCACTCACCAAGGCTCTTCTCCCCCGATAGCTCAGTTTGGCCAGACGGCCAGCTCTAGGAAGGGTTCTGGTCATCGCAGAAGTCTTCCGTTTTAATGATTATGGAGGCCACTGTGCTCTTAGTTTTTGTAACCTTGGCCAGATCTGTGCCTTGCCTCAATTCCGTCTCTGAGCTCTTCAGGCAGTTTCTTTGCTCATTTGCTCTGACTTGCATTGTGAGCTGTAAGGTCTTATATAGACAGGTGGCTTTCCTAATCAAGTCCAATCAGTATAATCAAACACAGCTGGACTCAAATGAAGGTATAGAACCATCTCAAGGATGATCAAAAGAAATGAACAGCACCTGAGTTAAATATATGAGTGTCACATGTGATACTTAAGTTTTTCTTTTTTAATAAATCGGCCAAAATATCAACAATTCTGTGTTTTTTTTGTTGTTTTTTTTTTCTGTCAATATGGGGTGCTGTGTGTACATGAATGAAAAAAAATAACTTAAATGATTTTAGCAAATGGCTGCAATATAACAGAGTGAACAATTTAAGGGGGTCTGAATACTTTCAGTACCCACTGTATATTTAAAGGTTCATTTATATGAGGTTATAAAAAGCATCTAGTAACTTATTTTTGAGATTGACAAGCTTATTTTAAATATTTTTATTAAAACTATTGAGACAGCTGAAAAAGATTCTGATTATTTTTGTACCAATTATTGAGTAGACTGTGTAATATTTAAAACTTATTTAACGTTTATATTATTATATAATATACTCTACTCTCTACTCCACTCATTTCAGACCATCATACCCTTTCACTCTGCACTTTACCTGTTATTTGCAGTTGGGAGAAGGCTACGGGGGGATAAATGAGTGGAATTTACATACCATTTGCCCACAGTGTTCCTTTTTACTCATTTTTACTATTACACTCTTTTATTGTGTGTGTACATATACTTTTATATTTATATATTCTATTCTACTTCTGTTCTATCTATTATTCTATTTTTATTGCTAGTTTATTTTTTATATTATATTTATTTACTGTGCCTATTTTTATATTCTACCTCTATTTTGCCATACTTAATTACTTAATTGTTTTTTAAATGTGTCAATTTGTTGGTACGACATGAAGGGAAATGTATTGCATGACTGCCCCGTGTATGTATGTGAATGTGACAAATAAAATTTGAATTTGAATTTAATAGAAAAGTTAGATAAACCTGTTCTGAAAGTGTTAAGAATTGTCAACTGCTCAGTGCTATTTTATGTGAAGTTAAAGGAATTAATATGCAATTTCCTCCCACCAGAAGTGCAGTTACATTTCAGAGTGTCAGCTACTGTTAAGTGTAGTTTCTTACCCATATTTAGTGCGAATTAGGTATTTTATTGCTTTATACACAGTTATTGTACTGTATTACAGCTCTGTTATGCTGGATCTCTGAGCGTTCTTAATAATATTGCTTTTAATATTTAGTATTAATAATTGATTTAGTTTGAGTTTTAAGTTAATTTGGCTCTCTCCATTATATCAGTCAGTAAAACTTCATGAAGATTCCTGAAGCATAAGAGAGGCACTATGGAGATCAGTGTGCTATCTCTATTAGCATCTCATATTCCGCAGCACTGCTGGGGCTCTAGAAAGGTCTTCGCGTTACATTGCTTTGGTTCACTGGGCTTTTTATAGTGCACACTAGATTCCTGGCCCTGGTGTATCCCGTCAACCTGTCAAGGTCTGTCTAGCTAGAAAAAGTTACTGAAACTTCCAGAGTTGTTTTTGATTTCCAGAGTGTGTTTTGAAGATCACATCTGAGAACTTGGCTGCATCATTATATTAGTCCGTGTTGAAGTGCACTTTAAACGGTGTTAGCCACCATCAGCTTATCCGTATACAGTTTGCCATGGTTTTTTTTTTTTTTTTTTCTCAACATAAAGCAACAAACCACCTATATGCTTTAGAAAACCATTTGCAGTGGCTTTGTGCTTGGCTGTTTAAGTCTGAATACTGGCCCATGTATCTGTTTAACGATGTAGAACAAACAGTAGTTATTTCGTCACTTCCTGTCACATGTTCTGACTATCACATCTTGTTAATTTCTCATGTTTCCTGTCTTTTCTAGAGCTCCCGTCTGCTGAGCTCACCAAGAAGCTACACTTCAACTGAAAGCCGTCACTCCAACTGGAAGCTCTCTACTCCTGTCTCACTGTCGTCTTCATCTTCCTGTGATCGAAAATGGACTGAATCTGCCAGTGGTGACCGAGGCAGACTTGTAAATATTTTGTGTATTATAATAAAAATTCTGTTATTACCTCATGCTATGGTATAGATATAAGATTCTATGTCCAAAGGTTTTTTTTTTTTTTTTTTTTTTGGTTTTAGAAAGTAGCATAAAATCTGGTTTGAAGGCCCTTTTGCAACGTGAACGGTCCAAGAATCTTGGGGGTTCATTAAGCAACCAACCCAGACATGTAACACATCTGACTGCTTCTGTTTGTGTGTTTGCATTTTAGACAGACTCTGAGAGAAGACCGGGAACCTACTGTGGACTTCTTGGCACATCCCAAGACAGCGAGTCTAAACGAGCAAAACTTTCCTACACAAATAGAGCAGCATATTCCAGATCCCCTTCCATATCTAAACCTGTCAGCTCTTACTCCACTTTAGGAAGTATGTCAAGGTTGCCAATATAGATTTAAAATGCTGTAACTCTAGGTAATCTTAGGTGTCTGTATGGATGTATTGTGGATTAATACTTTGTTCTTGTGTTTAGATTCTTCATGGAAATCCTCCATCAGTCCTTTGTCTAGATCATCCTCTTCATCCTCCTCTTCATCTACGACCACTCCATCAGAGGGTCTTTGGGCCCGCAGAGATTTGGAGAAGAGGGGGGATTCAGGACTGACCTCACTGGGGGAGTCTAGTTACCGGCCTAGTGGGCTGACATCTTCACTGTGTATGTGCACACACATTCACTTTTACACAGACACAATCATCAACTAGCAGTCTCGGTGATGTCATCCATTTTCTGCTTTTATTTCTATGATCGGTTCTAGGTATGATTAAAAAGTCAGGAGTTGAAGACATCCAAATATTTTTTTATAAAAATGTTGAGATAATGCCTAAAAATGCTCAATGCTTGGGCTTTATAGTTATTTAATTATTGTTCTAAATGTAATATTAAAGGCCGGGGCGGAGTGGCAATCGGGACTTTTGGGACTTTTCCCGATGGGCCAGCCGAAGGATTTACACAGCGGATCACAAATTCTCTCTCGTAGAATGGAGCAAAGCCTCTTGGGAATCAGAGCAAGATATTTTCATCTGAGACAGCTAAAACTTAAGCCTTGTCTGTAAAACTGGGGGGATAGAAACGTACCATAATCTGGGTCTTCATCCAGAAAAAAAAAAAAAAAGATTTAGTATTAACGTTATATTGTAATGACCTGGCAGGTGGCGTTGGGGACATTATGGTTATTAGTGATGTTAAGTTAGTTTGGGTGGGTTTTGTTCATTTGCAGCAGTGTTCTATAAAAGTGTAACTGTTACCGTCATGGAGAGAGATGTGTAGGGGAGGGACTTGCCTTGCATGTTAAAATACTTAATATATTTTTATTAATAAATAGGCGGAAGACAGTGTTGTCTCCTGTTGGCTTATTCTGTCTATGCTCCTGCATTTAGAGTCACTAAATATCGTCTGATGTAGGGGCAAGTTGTTGCATATCAAAAGGGGTGGGCCGGGGGTCGGGTAAAGAATTTTCCTGGTGGATTTTTAGTGCCCCACTCTGCCCCTGATTAAAGGGGTCATAAGATGTTGCTAAAAAAAAAACATTATTTGGTGTAATGCAATGTTTATGCAGTTTAATTTTCAAAAAAAACGTGTTACTTTCAACATGCTGTATATTATTGTTTTTTCCTCTAAGCCCCACCTTCCTGATACGGGTTGATTTGTACAAAGCTCGTCGCATCAAAGTGTGGTGTGCTCTGATTGGCCAACATCGCAAACACTTAACTGAAATGTTACACCCCTTACCATAATGTTATGCTGAGTCCCAGTGCTATGACACAAAAAACAATAAAAGTCATTACAAATAAGGCATTTGTTTCATCCAGAGGGGACATAATTACTCATTATAATGACTTTATACTCCCACTTTACATGTTGTGTTGTCGCCTCGTAAACATAACCCACTGTCCACAATTGTTATCTGACAAACTAAAGAAAACAAGCACTAAGAAAATGTAACTAACTTTCTAACGATTATGAGTCAGAAGCTCCAGACTGTTGTTGCAGGGTTGGAATTGCTTCACTATATAGTCTCTTTGCACAACCAGCATAGGTTGGTTCAGGAAATAGTCCTCTGTAAATGCACCGAACATACTTTTATATTTGTGTTAAGCTGTTCTGGATGAACGTAACCACTGATTTCTAGTTGATGTGGACAAGCCAACTTTTATAAAGAACATCTCTTTGGTTGGGAGAATTTAGTCTTTGGATTTTTATCTGTGCACAGCTTGTAACACTTCAAAGAGAAATGAACATTTTAAATTGTTTCATGTGACTCCTTTAAGTTGGTAAAATTCAGTAACAAAAATTTAATTTAAAAAAATGACTAAAACCATTGGCTCAAATCACATTCCAAATTTTCAAATCATAATAAATGTTACTTTTCTTTCTTTCTTTTTTTTTTTTTTTTTTTTTATTGATTTTATCTTAGCATTTCTTCTAACATTGTCATCCTTGGGCTTTGACTAAGTCCACATTAAAGTGCCCCTATTATGGACCTATTATTTTTTTTGAGTGAAAACATACTGCAAAGTTTTAAATCTGAAAGTGCACAGTGTATAAAGTTTGTCTCTCAAAAGAAAGTTGACTTTGAATCATTCAAATGAGCACCAAGCCATTTCCTGTTGATGTCAACATGAAACATTAGCATGTTGCCCTAACATTTGTTGCATGTGCAGACCTTGAAAGCTTGAGGTTTCGCGTTGGTTTGAATGAAACACTGCTTTACATGAAATTGATCAGGGTGTCAAAAATGATTTGTTGAACAAACTGTTTGGGCGTTGTTGAACAAATGGGTAAAAAATAAATGTATGCAAGATTTTTATTTATTTATTTTTTTGCCTTGCATGCATGTGGACTAAAACCAAAATCTGAACCTTTCATAACCCATAATAGTGGCACTAATAATGCATCTTTTGCTATACATTTTGTCTGAAACTGGAACAGCATATTTAACCAGCGAAAACGGCTGTTTCAGTTGGGTATATTGGGGGGAAAAAAGGTTATATTTGAAAATGATGACTTGATGTGCAGCGCGTTGTTCTGATTTTCAGATGTGTCAGTGTGGGAAAGGTGTAAAAATGTGAACATTATGAAATTATTATTATTATTTTTTTTTAAGTATCCAAATGAAATGCAGATCAAGCCTATTGCAATGGATTTCAGCCTTGTAACTGTAGACAGATTAAATCTGAACCCTTGATCAGCTCATTAGTACAGACAGTGGTCTAATGTTTTCTGGTCCAAAGACAGTGGTCTAATCCATTATTATAGCCCATCTGGTAACTCTACCTTTTTTTTCTTTTTGTGCTTCAGACCGTTCAGAGCGAGTTACCTCCACCTATGCACAAGGTGCTCGACCCAAAGAGAGCCAGTATTTATCCCACAGAGAGAATTGTTCATCTAGCCACCGTATCTCAGCCGACTACCTTCCTTCTCCTCTGGAGCGAAGCTCCCACAGGCTGACTTCAGATTACCAGTCTGGTCCGTTCTCTCGTGATACACCACGCTCTAGCTCTAGCTCTACCAGAACCTCTGCCTCCGTTTCGGACCCACCCCAACTCTCATCCTGGAACTCCACCCCTTACACGCCCCTTACTGGCTGTAGCTCCAGCCCACCCTCCTCTAGCCCCGCCTCCACTCCGCCTCCTGCTCCGAATGGCGGTGACTCGGATGGGAGACGAACAACCAGGCGTCTGCTGTCTAGGCTCTTCTCCCGACGCTCCAGTCAGGAGTCAAACTCTACCGTCAGCTCTGCCTCTGATTCTCGCTCGTATGATTCAAGCCCAGATGAAGCCCCGCCCTCTGAAGTCCCTCCTCTAGTCAGCAGAGAAAATTTGGAAGCAGAGCTGAGGAACTCAGACCCTGTTCAGGCGTTTTCTTTCTTGCGCAGACGTGGACCATCTCTCACTCCAGTCCAGGAGAGGGCTGGTGTAGGAGAGCATGAACAAGAATCCCTCAGATCTCCAGCAGGCCTGTCCTGGCTAAACTGGAACCGCTGTACCCCGTTGTTCTCTCGTCGCAGGAGGGAAGGGCGTGATGAAAGTGCCCGTATGGACCCTCGTCGTTCACCCCAGTTCTCTCTTGGTGATCGTGATGGTCGTAAAACACCTGACCGGGCCACAGATTGTGAAGATGATGATGACGATGATGAAGATGAGTCCTCAGAGGGTGCCACGGCAGCACCCTCTGCTGGAGCCTCGGGCCTCTCTGCTTCGCTGCTGCAGGACGGAGCCCGTCTGGTGGGACGGAGCCATGGTGTGGGCAGGGTGATGACCAGCCCACTCTTCCGTATGCCTGAGAATATGGTAATTGGTGTGGGAGTGGGAGCAGAAGGGAGGAGTCAAACTGATGATCAAGCAAAGGACAAGCCTGCCCCCTCCAGAGACCCAGAGAGACTGCGAAAGATTCAGGAGAGGTCAGAGGACAATTTTAATTCTCTAACTCAGGGGTGCCCAACCATGCTCCTGGCGATCGACTGTCCTGTTAAGTTTAGCTTAAACTCTAATCAAACACACATGCCTTTTAATTTTCAAGCGATCTTAAAACACGCAAGTAGTTGCTTCAGGTGTGTTAGATTAGCGTTGGAGCTAAACTTTGCAGGACAGTCGATCGCCACGAGCAGTGTTGGGCACCCCTGCTTTACCTTAACCTGCATCCCAATAGGGTTTAGCGTTTCTATCGCATGAGATAATCATGCACATTATGACAAACTATGCTATATAGCGTTCACTATCACAAATGATTCGCCTGCAAAATTGATTGCGAAGTTGCGTAGCTTGTTGGTGATCTTTGGTTCTGTGTATTAACTGGTACTACATTTGAAAATGAGTGATGGAGATTTACAGCTAATCAAGGAACCGGCTTTGTTGACTCGATGCACAGGACGATATATATTGCATGGGATAGTCATATGTCCCAATGTGAACCATTTTTTTTGTCTTTTGAATTACTCTGAAAATGTCCTCATAAAACGCCTACATATTGTAATACCTATGTCATACCCATGTCATTATATACATTTGTGTCCTCATAAACCACATAAACACACACACACACGTATATATGGGGTGTAACTGTTCACAAAAATCATGGTTAGATACGATACAGTAGTCTCACGGTTCGGTACGTTTTCGGTATGGCAAAAATACAAAAAAAAAAAAAAAATCACATTTTTATTAATTAAAACTAACATAATATTACCTTGGTTTTTCCCCTCTTTTCTTTTACTTGAAACAACAATGGAGCTGAACTTCACATATCTTCTGGGGTTTCTTCTTGGCAGCTAATTAAGAAGTGCTAAGGAAAAGTCAACCTTGGATGGTATTTATTTATTAAAACTTTATAAAAAGTAGATTTGAGCCATTTCAAATCCGTGAAAGCTGAGCGTCCCACATTCGTAGACCGTGCGCGCCATCCACTGACATCCAGGGCGCCGTTTCTTCCTGCGGGACAATCCGCGTGAGGGGAGAGAGAGGAGGGAAATCCACTATTTAATTTCTTGGTGTATTTTTGTGGTGTTCACATGCAGTGCGTTTTGTACGCACAAGCTCTTTATTTTCAACAGAGTGGCACTGTTTCAAATCCAAAGCAGTAATGATTTTGTAACTGACAGCGCTTTCATGGTTGCCTAGTAACGGCAGAAGCTACAGACGTGTGAGCACCGAAGCGCTTTGAAATTGGTGGAGGAAACGACACGCCTCGCGTTTTCCACTCGTTTTTAGACATTTTGTGAACGTACCTTTATGTTACATTTAATGCTAAAGTATCGTTAACACAATACAAACATTATTTTAGTGTGTTAGAGCAGAAGGATGCAGCTCTGGTTAAACAGCTGGATGCTGGGTTGAAATGGCAAAGCGAAATGTCTAACGTTACCTGAATGCTGCGGGGATCGTTTGTAATTTGTGTGTTTCTGGTTCTCGTCTGTTTGGGGGTGGGAGGAACAGACAGCGGGTTCCCTGTCCCGTTGTTTGCGCTGCCCCGTTGAGCGTAGCACTGAAAACATTATATTTTACAGTTTATTTTATTTATTTATTTATTTTTTTTCCCCTGAATCATTCGGTTCGTATGTGTACCGAACCGAAAGCCTCGTACCGAACGGTTCAATACGATTACACGTATCGTTACACCCCTATATATATGTCAATTAAGACACCATTTTATGATGTAGTTGTGTGTCGAGGCACTCAAGTACACACTCAGATGCACTTTGTAAACCGATGAATTGCAGCCCACACTGTTTTCTCATCAAATAATTATTTATAGGTTGTGCCACACAGTGTTTCCATTCCTGTTCCCGAAGGACCACCTTCCTGCAAAGTTTAGCTTCAACCATTCTAGTTTTGTGTAATCTTGAAAATCTTTGATTAGCTGCTTCAGATGAAATGTCTAAATTCTGAATATTAGGGCACGTAGTGTAGTAGAAACGGATGTTCATAACTTAACTTGCTGAGTATAACCACACCATTTTCCTACTTTTAGCCTGCTGTTGGAAGACTCTGATGAGGAGGAAGGTGATTTGTGCCGAATCTGTCAGATGGGGGAGCAGTCGAGTTCCAACCCTTTGATCGAGCCCTGCAAGTGCACCGGAAGCCTGCAGTATGTGCACCAGGACTGCATTAAGAAATGGCTTCGCTCCAAAATCAGCTCTGGTATGGATGTCTTTTCCTGAGGGCAGGAGTAAATTAGGTGTTTATATAGTGTATATTTATTTGTTTGATGTGAACTGAGAAAGGAACTGCTTTCAATTTTGGTTCATTTCCTGCAGTTCAGGACTTCTGTTGCATAACACTGTGTGAAAGCAGACTGATAAAAAGCACACATTGGAAATGTTAAGTTGTGAAAAATCTAGTTTGTTAACAGTATATATTTTTGAACTTCTCCGAAGAACATTTGACATTGAGGAAGGAGGCTATAAGCCGTTATGGAAGAGTGCTATGACAGTGTATTGTAGAGTTCAGAATGACTGCCATAATTGTGTGCCAAAGTATTTGGGAGAATACAATGGTTCTATCATTTCCCAAGAGCAGCATAAACTGGGGTTCAAAATCTCGTTGAGGGCTACATTTGCTAATAAGAGGTGAATTTTAGCTTTTTTTTTTTTTATTATTCATATTGAGTACATGTGCACTTTCATACACAGGTTCTAACTTGGAAGCCATCACTACCTGTGAACTATGTAAGGAAAAACTGCACCTGAACATTGAGAACTTTGACATCAATGAACTCTACAGATCTCATGAAAGGGTAAGAGTATCAACCCAATGTGCATTCAGTAAATCATGTTTAGATTTCCTCTAGCGCTCTAT
>JAUYWG010000075.1:620890-635470 GCA_034779775.1 Enteromius afrohamiltoni | reverse complement strand
TTTAAAAATTTTACTTCTCACATTTAAGGCTCTACACAGTTTGGCTCCTCCATATCTCACCGATCTTCTAAACATCTCCACTCCTTCTCGTTCTCTTAGATCAATTAACTCCGCCACCACACATTCGCTTAAGAACAGTGGGAGCGAGAACTTTTAGTTTTGTGGCACCTCGATTGTGGAATTCGCTCACCCCCAACATAAGGAACAGTGACAGTCTTAAAATTTTTAAATCACGTCTTAAAACATATTTTTTTACTCAGGCTGTAATTGATGCTTTTTTTTTTTTTTTTTTTTTTGATGTGTAATGAAATTTCTTTTGTTGTAGACATATTTTATAATGTCTCTTTACCGTCTCTTTATTGTTATTATTTTGTTGGTTGCTAGCTGTAAGGTGTCCTTGGGTGTTCAGAAAGGCACCTTTAAATAAAATGTATTATTATTATTTATTATTAAAAGTATTTAGGATAGGAAAAGTAGTAAATGATAAACTAATCGATTCATTATGTTCCTCATGCATTCATGTATTTATATGTTTATTTTCAGAAACAGGCAGAGTTGGTTATGACAATAATATAAATAATTGTATTCACTCGTCATTTTGGAATTGATTTGGGAGAGCACTACTGTGGGTTTTATGTACTTGCTGATTAATTGCCTTGTTATGATCGTTTAGCTGAAGACACAGAGATGCTGTGAGGATTTGTTTAATTACTTGTATGAAAAAGTCATTTGGATGTGATTCACACGTCTGAATAAGGGAAAAGAGACAAATTTAATTTGATCGTTTTGTGCCTTAAGTGGTCTGAAGGACCTGCATCAGTCATTTCATATCCTTATTTTTGTGTTGTTTCCTGTGACCCATTCCATAACCGATCACACTGGAGTGAACAGCCGGTGTGGGCTGAATGGTTTTATGCATTTATTCTTCAGGAGGAGCCTTTTTTTTATAATATTGTGATTGTGTTCTAGAAATGCCCTCAGTTCTATCATAGGGCTGCCATTATAGCACTATAATTCTGTCACAGACAATGTGAAAATAAGTTATTAAAGCCTGGTGCTCATGGTCACAACAAAATATACGTGATTTATATACTGCTATTCTCTTCAGTGCTAATAAAGCATTTTGACACTCATGAACCCTCATAAAATTGTTGCATTACCTGGATAAACATTGTATATTACACAGTTGTGTTATTTTTAAGAATGCTATAACCTTAATCTTCAAGGAAACATTTAATTTGTCTGTTTGTGTTAATGAACTAATTTTCCCCTCTGTCTGAGCTTTATTCAGAGCTTTATTATAAGAAGATATCAATATAGCATCTTTGGGCATTTTTGATGGCGATGGGTTAGTTTAGATTAGCTCTAAAAGCATTAGGGACAATGAAAACAATGTATTTGTTGACACACACTATACACTAGGGGTGGGCGATTTGGAAAAAATATAATATCACGATTTTTTCTGGGGAAATCACGATTCACCATTTTTATCCCGATTCTTTTCAAGTTAAGTAAGACTATTTTGCAAATTTCAGAGGTACAATACAACCAAACTAATGTTCCCATATAAAAATATACTCTTAGCATGTATGTTTAAGAATATTTTAATCAAGTGAAGATTTAATGTAAGTGCAATTCTGCAAAGAATTACAATTACCATCAAAATGAACATTTGTTTAACAAATCTTAGTTTAAAAAGTCTAACAAATCAGACATAGATCCTCAGCAACACCTTCAAAAAATGTAAATGGCTATTTTTTTTTTTTCAATTAAATACAAATATTAAGCTGAGGTACTAGATGTAGGCTGCTGATCTGATTTTGGATACTGTATGTGTATGGTCATCAAAGACTCCAGCTTAGCCCGAGATCTGGTTTGTATTCACGCTACCTTGTCTTTGGAAATTAATTGTTTTGAGTCTGGAATCGAAAAGCAAAGCCATATCCAGCATGTCATCAGTGGCGGGGTCCTTTTTTGTCAGTGAGGTAATTGAGAATGGTTGTCTTCATTGTTTTTGTTAGTTCAGTGTCTTCATCATTCAGGCTCAAAATGTTGACTTTCAACAAGTGAAGCACTGGCTTGACATAATATACACTCGCATAGTCCTCACCTGAGAGTGCATCAGTAAAGTCTCATAGTGCCTTTTTCACAGACTCCATCACGTCAACATCTTGCCATGATGGCACCAAACGCCTTGCCCTATTGTCAGAGAAATCGCCTTTTCCTGGTCAAGCACTCGCTCAATCACGCTGAGCCTCGAACCCCATCGTGCTGGGGACTCAGTGATGAGCTTCTGTTGAGGTAGCTTTAGCTCAGCTTGAGCATTACATAGTTCCCTCTTTTTCTTTCAGCTGAAGGAGAATGTGCTGACAACTTTCTTGCAGACAGATGTTGCACTTTCAACGTGTCTTTGGCACATTTTTCTAAAGAAAAAAGGACAATGTATTCATTAGATTTGACCTAATGCACAACACAATGTAAAAACATATATAAAATGTTTAAATGTATATATAGTATTTAATTTACAAAACATTTACTCATTCCAGTGCAATTATTATAGCAAACTAATCTCATAATTTTACTTTTCAAAGTTCCTAATGTAATTTGCAATGATTTATTATAAAAGCTGAATATAATCATCTAAATATCTAACCATTATTACTGTTGTTTCTAGAATGGCAGTGGAGGAAAAGTATTTCTGACAGGGTAATTGTCAGCCTTGTAGTTTCTGGCTGCTTGGTTGTACGTGATGATGTAATTGCATGGGGTCCATTTTTTGGGGGGTGCTTTCTCTTGAGGTGGTTAAAAAGGTTTGTTGTGTTGCCAACCGTCTTGTGAATCTTATCATTGAAACATTTGCAAATAACGGTTGTTTGCTCTATGTCTGTTAGCAAAAATCCGAACCATTTCCATATTACAGAAGTTGCGTTTTTTTAGGAACCAACTCCTCCATGTTTCCCTCCGTTGTCACTGACTCCATCACTTTTATCTCACTTAATTTACGAGAAACATATACGAGATTGTTAACCTGGCGGCATCTATCGAACTGCTAAGGATATAATGTGTTATGCACTATATATGGCTATACAACGATTTTTCAGAAAAAGTGGATCGTCAAATATTGTGTTATAGCACAACCCGACTATACACACCTTTTTGTTTTTCAAATCTAATATCTATGTATTCACCGTCTCCTTTCCTTTAAAAACTCAATTTTCTAGAGGCACACACGATGCATACATCCTACGACATCCGCCAAGACTGCATTCGGCTTTCAACAAACAACAGATGTGAGAGAAAAGTGCTTATTAAGTTTGAATGGATTATTAAGAAGTGCATGGATTCGCTACAGGAGAACTTTATTTACCCCTTCAGAGCCGTGTGAGGGACCTTTTATTACGAATATGTGCATGTTATTTCACGTCTTACGAAGTGTAATGGCTATCTCCCATTTAAACCCATTCAAAGGCTTGGAGGGGTCTAGGCAATTTTTATTTTAAATCTGAATGGATTCGTCTGAAATAAGAAAGTCACACACACCTAGGATGCTTCAATGGTGAGTAAAAGACAGGATCATTTTCATTTTTTGGTGAACTATCCGTTTAACCTCTTGAATGGATGATTCAATCGCAACTAGTGATGAACTAGTTACGAAACAATGAAATCAACAAACTGAATTTGAAACACTACTTTCAAAAGATGATCCTCTAGATTTTGAACACAGTACTTCTGTGATACTATTAATAATTGAAAGACAGAAATAATGCTGTGAGGTTAAAATTTCATACCGAAATGTGATTGCTGTCTATGTGTTGATTGGAATGTTCTGGTATGACTTTGTATGGTAACAGACTTTTAATGACTAATTATGCAGCTCTAATCTTGTATATTTATTTATTTTTATTTTTATAGTACGCTTGATTATCATAATAATTGTTGATGGTCCTAATTTGAACACATCTAGGCAGTATTGTTGTAATTAGATATTGTAATTAAACATTTCTGTTTGTACTACCAAAAACTAAATAGATTTGCATAAGAGCAATCCAAAAACTATATTGTCTGAACAAAGCCGCAGAGCTAAAAATAGTCAATCAAAAATGACCTTTCCTACAGGAGGAAGTGTGAGAATTTACTGTCAAGTTAAACCCAGGCCAGTGTAGCTGCAGAATAAAGTTGTTCAAATATACATTTACATTTATTCATTTTGCAGACGCTTTTATCCAAAGCGACTTACAGGTGGGGAAAACAGCAAGCAATTAGTCCTAAGGAGGAAAAAACAACTTAGGATGTGCTCATAATACAGTATAGCAGGCAATGCTCAGATAAGTGCAGGCTAGAAAGGGAAAGAAAGAGCAGGGTTAAGATTTTTCTACTTTTTAGTAGAAAATTTTTTCTACTAAGTAGTGTTGAAAGAGATGGGTTTTCTGCAGTCATTTGAAAGTAGTAAGGGAGTTGGTATTTCGAATAGTGATGGGAAGATCATTCCACCAGCCAGGAACGGTGTAAGAGAATGTTCTGGAAAGACATTTTGTGCCTCTTTGTGATGGTACTATGAGGCATCACTCACCGGCGGAGTTCAGGAGTGAGTGTAGATTGGTAGCAGTGAGTGGAGGTAAGCAGGCGTCGAGCCTGTGGCTGTTCCATATGCAAGCATCAATGTCTTGAATTTGATTGGGAGCCAGTGCAGTGCATATCCACAATCTTACAAAGAGCTAACATGAGGAAAATTAGAGGTGCTTTGGAGGAAAATCTGTTTGAGATGAAAGACACATGGTATTGTTGCTTAAGAATGTTTGCAGGAAGAGATTCAGGGAGTCCTTTAAGGTGTCCACCCTGAGACTTCCTGGGAGTGTCCCTCTGGGTGCAGTCCAAATAACATTGTAAACTTTGCCAGGAAAGGTCTATTTTGCTCTCAGCAACGCCCATAGCCTCCTTTGCACTCATTACACTGTTTCCTCTCTAGGAGAAAACAGGAAGCATAACTATATGGGGATATAGAGAAGTAGAATGAGGCTTAGATTAGCAAAACTAAAATCCCTCTCGCCGCATTTTAGGTCTTGTGACAGATATTTTGCATTGCTGTTATTGAGGCAATTGTCACATGGTTTTACTGGGTCAATTTTTCCTTTGAGTACAGTAGGGTTTTACTCATGTTTGCTTGTTTGGTTCAGTTCCAAATGCTTTATGTAGAGGAACTGCTGTGCAGCTGCTCTCCGTTTAACACTTGAACTTATTGTATTTGTTTTATAAGGGAAAACTATGCCAGCTACTTAACTTAATCTGCGTTATTGCCCCCACATGTCACAAATGATAAAATATGAATGGAGGAATTATTACATGCTGTTTGTTGTAAAGCAAATAGGATTTGACATCTCAAGGTTATCACTTGTAGTGAGATAGAGCAACGTATAATTGATTGAGGGCTTTGCTGAATGTGTGTGTGTGTATTGTCTGGCTAAAACAAAATGTTTGTGTGTAAACAGTTTACTAAAATTGCAAGTCTGTTTTCAACAATGCTTTTGAAGTGGATTTATAAGTCAAGAATAGAAGATTTGATGATTGCCGCTCTCCACATTCAACCCTTAAATGCTTCGCCTGGCAAAGAATTAGCCACTCTGTCAGAAAGAGCCCATTTGACCAGCATATAAAGTCCCCAAATGTTCATTTAGTTTAGGGGCTGGTACAGCTGTACAGAAAATGATGGAAATAAGAAAGTATGTCTGTTCAAAAGTATTTCAAATTTTATGTAATATATTTTCACAAGGAACGTTTTTTCCTTTTTTTCTTCACTGTATACACTTTTATAGGTCTTTGTCCCTAGCCTCAATAACATTTATCATAATGGCCCCTTGTAAACCTTAAAGGGATAGTTCACCTCAAAATGTATTTATTCACTTCATGTCATTTTAAATGACTTCATTTCTTTTGTGGAAAATACAAAAATGTGTTTTATTAATGCTAAAAAAACAACCTTTTAAATATCTGCTTTTGTGCTCTGCAGGACAAGTCATATGGTTTTGGAGTGACATGATTAATTAAGGAAAAGGAATTTCTTCGGTTGAACTATACTTTAAAAACAAGTTGCATCATTCCAGTCAATCAGATTAAACATAATGATTTTAGAAGTGCTTTTTGTGTAATATGTGTCAAGATTAGTCAGTTAATAGACTCTTAGCTAAAAATATTACATTATAAAAACGTTCCCGTAACGTTCCTGTTAAGTTGTAGAACATTCAAAATGTCCAGTTTTTTAGACTATTGACGTTCTTGTTTGGTTTTAATATTTGTTATATTTATGTTCTAAGAACGTTATGTAAAACGATATTAAAACATTCCATTCAACATTATATAAATGTTCTAAGAATGTTTTCCTTACGTTCCCATTAGGTTTTAAAACGTTTATCAGTTGCAGATAATTTTAAGAAAACTTTCTACTAACGTTATGCAAGAAAATTTTTCTTTAGAATCTTTAGAGAACGTTAGCCAAAATTGTGAGAACGTTCCTTGTTATCTGGGCTGTAGGCTGTTGGCAAAGTCCCTTTAAGTTTAACTCAGACCTTTAGTCTTCTGTCTGATAAAAGGCTGTAGGTTTGCAGGTAGCGTGGTCCAGTGATATACTAGCCAGGGTTCAGTCTGGGTGAACCTACCACTGTGTTTTTACTGTTGACATTCTGTTCAAGTTCAAGGCAATTCAAATAAGAGTTAGAAGATGCAGTGTGCCACAGTCATTAATAATGCAAGGTTTAGGATTTGTAATGAAATGAATAGCTGTTTCCATACATTTCTAATTTTCAGATGCAGGAGTTTGCCTGTCAGTGTATGAGATTGAGATGTAAATCCCGAACCAGTGCAGCATGTTGCACCTCTTTTGGGATTTCCCATGTTCCATTCATATTTCTCTGGAGCAGTTTGTGTTTCCATTATATGAGTAATCAATATTCAGACAGAGTGTTATCTTATAATGCTTTGAGAGAAAGAAGCAGAGAGAGAGGGACAGAATGCTGTAAGGTGAACAGTAAATGTGAAATGAAAAAGCAGGGGAAAGAAGACAGAGTGCACAGTCAATGTGATATTATGGGGAAAATGTGGAGATAAAGAACCAGCTGTGCAGTGCATCCATCATACAATAGACTATTATGAAAATTTAATGGTTGCCTTTAGATGGCAGGTGAAATGATCTGCATAATGAGCACTTTTCAGCTCTGAGTTACATTATTCTGTCTTCTGATTTTTTTATTTCTTGAAATATTTGAAGGCAAACAGGTTTACCACCTTTTTAAAAGAACAGATGTAGGGCCATAACCAACTACATTTTCTATACAGCTATGGTATTTGGTATTATGACAGATACTGTAGAAACCTGAAGACATTTAAAAATTAAAACAGGTGCAATGTTTTCTTACGTTTCTTCCTTGTAAAATGTGTAGTTAATAATGTATAGTTTAGTCATGAAAATCAGGCTGATAATGTCCACACACTTAAATGACAAGATGATTGGTTCATGTTGCATACACAGCCAATGATCTTGCTGCTTTACCAATAAATGGCTGGTTAGTATACACATGAGCATTTGCAGCGCACTTTCAGAGTTCCTCTGAAACCCTCCACCTTCCCCAGCTCCACCTGTAAAGATCAGCTATGGGTTATTTTATATGATATTTATGCAGTAACAGTATGTCTTAAATACTCACAGCACTGCATCGCCATATGTATTGGCAGAAGCAAGGTCCTGTATTGCTTGCAGCGAACTAGTTCTGTCATCATTACTCATATTTATGCAATTCCAAACTTGACTTTATTTCTTCTTCAGAGTTCACAGAGTGCTGTGAACTCTGCAGACTAACTAATAGTCTAAGCATATTTGCACATACAAAAGCACATTCTAGTCTGTACATTCTAGTGCTTGCTGCCTTTGTTTACGTAACCACTGGTGCATTTAGTCAATAATGACTTAGATATATTGTAACCCTCACTTTTTATTCAACCCCATTGCATTGAACGGCCCACAGGGTGACTTTACAGGTGTTTTGTATTACCTGTGCAGGGAAGAGGGGTCTTATCTCTCCTGTACCAGACCTGCTCTAGAGAGAAAGAGCCTTAAATATATCACCGCCCTCTGTTTTGCTGGTCCATTCACCATTGCCTATCAAGACTCCCCAGTTAGGTTAATCACAGAGTTTTATTGTCCGTATTGATAATCTAAAGTCTATGTGGTACACTGTTCGTTAGGTATATGCAGTTTTTCACACAGAAGCTTGGTTGTTGTGTTTGGTTTTTGTTGACTGCACAGCTTTTTTGTCTTCCCTCCGGGTCTTCTCTGAATCGGGGCCAAAGAGGATCTGGTTTGGATTCTGGAAGACATTCTAATTTACTGGTGACATACTTACCCCACAAACAAATGCTTGCCCTGGGTATATCTGCATTAGGCAGCACTAAAGCAGAGGTTTTATGGGAGCATCTATGAAAAAAAAAGCTGTTGCTTTTGATGTGAGCTGCGAAGCGCTTGAGCTGGCTTGGTTCATTGTCATTATGTCCTCTCCCCTGCTTTATCTGAGCCGAAATTGTTTATGTGTGTGTGCTTGTGCATTAGACCGCCCTTTATGTGTCTGGCAAATGCTCTGGTCTCTGTTTGGCATTGACTTCACAGCCTGCCTTTGTTTCTTACCCAGCGATGCACCTTTTATGTGGATAAAAATACAGATTGGACAGAATATCTTGCACACTATTTAAAGTAATGATGTCCACTTTGAATTATATGAATTATACAGTAACCCTCATTAAGTGCAAAATCAAACCAGCATCGTTCATGAAAACATGATTAAAAAGCTACATGATGCATTAAGATCATTTATGAAGTCGCCCGTTGGGTTGACATGAAGAGGTGCGCTGCACAAACTAAGATGGATGGATATAATTTTAAACCTATTAGTTTCCACTCCCCTCTAAAACCCAGCCCCTCCAGAAAATCACAACAGCAGTTGCACTGCTCATTTCCACCCCTTACAGCATGGCTTCATGGCTGCATCTTGCAGATTTGCATATTTGCAAACACACTTGCAGACGTCTGTATCCACATATACAAGTATTGTAAATTCACTGAATCAGTTCATTCATTTGCTATAAAAAGTTCTCAATCATTTGAGAACCTACCACCTATTTGGAATATTATTTAAGTTTTGAGTTCAATTTAAGTTCTCCCAATTGTGGTACTACCTAGAGGAAGAAGCAGAGGATATGGGGAGGGAAACTTAAAGAATTGACTCTGAGATGGTTCCATGAACAGGCGTGGTGATTCTAATGATGATTGACAGAACTGAATGAATAGCCTCCTTCTACGTTTGGAACTTCATTAAAAGTCTTAAAATAAGAAAAGTACCTTTTATATGTAGCAATCTGCATTTAATATAGTAATATATAGTATTTAACTATATTATCACTCTCTCTTGTATTTGCAAAAACTTAATTTGTGAGCAACTTTTTGAGACACTTTTTGTGAAAAAAGTTTTAAAGCTCTCTGATATGCTGCAAAAATGTCACATGACATCCTTGGTGGTTTTCGCAACCCAGGCTCATATTTGAGCGTATTTGAGCCTTGGTTGGGTTTTCTAGTTAAAACAAAAGGGTAGCTTAAATTGTTAAACTACTTAACATTACAATTAAATTTTAAATTGACAAACTAGAGTGACGTGACAGAAAATCATACTTATTTGAATTTAAACTAAAAAAATGTGCCCATTCTGTGGGTTTGCTCAATATGAACAAAAAATAGAAGCTGCATGCATATGCTGCACTTTACCCTCTGTGCTGGTTATTTGCATAGCTGAGATGATGTGCCAGGTATTAGCATGGCCTTTACAGACCACCTTTTATCTGCTGTCTGAGTTTATTTTAGGAGCCTTTCATTATTCAGGATGCTAAATTATGAATTATCACTATTTGCTTTTGTTGACGTAATGTTGGTATTGTTGCTAAGGAATGGCAGCATGAGACATTTGTCCCTGCTTTTGCTTGTTTCTTGTCCTCAGTCACATTTTAGCATGGCATGTTTTAACCATGCTTATTTAAACAAGCTTACATGAGATTTGAACATTTTTATTTATGCCTTCACTTCATCACATGGTGCACAGAACAAAGAAAGTCATATAAGTTTGACATGAGTGATTAAAACGAGACACAATTTTAATTTTTGGGTGAACTGTCCTTTTAAGACTTCTGAGCCAGTAAAAAATACTGGAATAACTTATATTTGATGAAATTTATATAATAATTCTAACATTTAGTAAAAAAATGGCATGTAATTGTGGTAACACTTTTCAAGGTATCATTTGTTGACATTATTTAATGTTGTTCATGTTATTGTTGTAACATGAACAACAATAAACGTTAGGGTTATTATATTAAGCCAGGACTAGACCTTTGCTAATTTAGGACATTTAAGAATTTTTAGAAACGCAGAATGCATTTTCTGTGAGCATTTTAAGACCAAACAATAGCAATAATGTATTTTAAGATATGTCAGTGCAAGCTTTTATCAGTTTAAACAGTTCTTGACATTTGTTTTTTGTTAATGTTAGTTAAAACAAATACATTTGTTCATTGTAAGTTCATGTTAGCTCACAGTGCATTAACTGATGTTAACAAACACAACTTGCGATCTTAATAATGCATTAGTAAATTAGCATTAACTAAGATTAAGATGTGTTATTGTAATGCTGTATTGTTCATTCTTAGTTCATGTTAACTCTCGTTTTTAACTAATGAACCTTATTGTAAAGTATAAAATACCATAATTATTTATTATAGATTGCTAGTATTTAAGTTCTTAAAAACACCTTTGGCAACACTGGCTGTTTTATATCTTTGGCACATTGTCATGGAAAGGGATAATATATCTTAAGGGATTATATGCTCTGTTTAGTGTTCTGCTCTAGAAATGCAGCTCTGTGAGCTCTACCATGTTTTTTTTAAAAAAGATTTTAATATTCACCGCAGTTGTGGTGATTTATCATAAAATAACTATCTTGTGGCGAGAGAAATAGTTTAGAATATCAACAATGCTGAAAATGAACTTATACAGTATGTGCATGTAAAATGATTTTCAGAAGACTGCTGTTGAAAGCAGCTTGAACGTGCTCTGTTATTGATTCCCTCCCTTGGTAAAGGGACAATATTACACTGGTATAAGCATTGTTCAGAATATAATTGTTTCTCGATGGAACTGCAAAAAATATATTTGCATGGCTCCTTCATGATGCAACTCATGGGGAACGAGGTTTTTCATGTGACAAATACACACTGCAGCTAAACATGGTTGTAAATCTTCTTGTAAGAGCTAATCATATTCTAATTTTATATAAGAACTGAACTGGTTTACAATAGAACATGCTGCATGGTAATGCATCTCCTTTATTCCAAAACATTGCAGTATTGCATGTTCACAGGTTTGGTACTCCTGTATAATAGAGTTCCAGTAATGTTAATCTAGGGAATCCATGCTCATATTTACAGGCAGTTACTTACAAAACTTTGCTCTTTTGCATTAATTTCAGTGTCAAGTGATTTGACAGCAGCCCTGGGCCAAAATCCTCCATGTAAACTCAGAGATGTTGATTCAGTTGGGAATATATTACCACACAATGCAATGTTTAAATGTCTGAAATCTACAGAAATCTAATCTCTAACTAGCTGCCTTGGCAATTCTCATCTCATGTAAAACTTTTACTGCCCTGCAGACTCCTAATGGTAAGCTTGCATTTTGTATATCAGTCATGTATCTCAGCATCAGTATTCCTGCCCAAGTTGTTTCTGTTTAAGCATCCTTTATTTTATTAATAATGTATTTCAAAGAACAATTGTAAAATGTCTACACTAGTCAATGGGAAGTCCGATACACCCCTTGTTTACTTGCAGGAAATGTGTTTCCCTCAGAGAACCTTGACGCATCTCGTTAGTTAATGTTCCTTTGCTTAATAAAAACCAGCAGTTATTCATTCAACTGGAACCTTTAGCTCAATCAACTTTGACGGGACCACTTGAACATCAGATTCATCAGTGTGCTTTTGCTCTCTCCTGCTGCCTTTTGCTCATTCAAATTTATTTGACGAAAAACAAGCCGAATGACTGAAATTGCTTTAGTCTGTCCTTGAGCGGTTTCACCGCTGCACATAGAGAAGAGGAATCGGCCCTCAGAAATCAATGCCTGACAGTAAAATATGGGCATATTTTAAGGGACTGGAGAAGTTGCAGCATTTCACCAGGGAAAGTCCTTATCATGCAGAAACAGCTATGAAGATTAGAGGAAAATTATAAAAACGAATTTAACGCATGCTCCAAGTCACCAGCTAAGATTTATGAAGCTACTTCATTATTCCAGAGTGCTTTGTCTTGTCAAGTGTAGGCACTGCCCATGAGACCTGAACAACACTGACGTGCCTCTTGGTGTGTGTTCAGTTATACACTTGGACCCTAGAAACGGGCCAGTATGCATCATTGATACACTGTAGATCCACTGTCCCACTGACTGTCTCACTTTCTGAATATAATCCATGTTTGCTACCTTGCCAAGCATTTCTTCTCCTTCATATGATGTTCCGCATGCCAGATGTTGCAAATGTGTATTGAAGTACTATGAACTGCACCCTGAAAAGTTTCTGTCTGTACAACATTTAGTTGAGACACTTTGAAATTACCTTCTCCAAGTTTTTGCCAATACAGCAGGACATCTTGCTGCATATTCAACTCTGAATTATCCCGTCTGCTGATTTACACTCTAATTGGCTTTCTTAACAGTCCTGATAATGAGATTATATGCTTCATGGAGCATCACGTCCCTTTGGTCTCCATATCTGTAATGTAAAACTCATTTTCCTGATTTATTAATAGTTGGTAGCAGGAGCTTTATTTTGGAGCCCTATGCATACTCACAGATGGTTGTAGACTATTTTCTGTACTAGGCATACGACTAGGATGGTGTTTATCTTTTTCTATTTAATAGGTAATTTAGGAGTGTGGTTTGGATAAAATGTCTACAGACATTTTCCATTCTGATTTAGGGTGGTTTATATGAATTTAAAAGCTGGTTGATCAGCAAGGCTGCTGTTTACCAGGAAACATATGAACTGGGATTGTCTTTGTGGAGAAGCTGAAAAATCCAGGAACATATTGGTTAAGCTTCTTAAGAAAGCCTAGCAGCATTCAAAATATGGATTCAAGATGTCTTTGAGAGCCTGCATTGATTTTTGCTTGTCTATCTGCAATATGAACATTTTTCTTGAGTGATGACCTGACCTTCCTGGAGATACTCTGGATGACCGCTCACTTTTTATTTTAGTACTGGTTCTCTAGAAGTCTGTCACTGTGCGAATATATGCGTAACTGATTGATAGCAATGTCCTTTTTTGCTTAATATAGCTGCAGATCATGCATTTTTCAGGCAATGCAGAAAAAAAGTGCTTGTCCTCTGTCTTGAAGGAGAAAACCTGCAGTGATAAATGATATATTTTTCTGTTTTAGTTTTATAAGGTTGTTCATATACTCATATCTGGTCATTTTTTAGCCAAAACTGTGTCAAAATGCATCTTTGACTTTGATTAACATGTACTTTGGAAAATAGCCGATGGGGAACGTCAGTGTTTTATTATAGAAAATAATAGAAGGTTGAATAAATAGAAATAATGAAAAGAAACATTTACCTTATAAACTGCTTTTAAAACAATACAGTAGAAAAAATATCAAACACAGTGTACATGCTAAAGACTCGGAACAATGAAGGCCCAGTCAGAGTGATGGAAAGGATCCATCAGAATGGAAATGAGTGGAAAATGCCCATATATCATTGGGACAAAGAAGAACCAGCAAGAAATCTTTAAGACGGAAGAGCATGTCTATTTATCACAAATATAGGCAGAGTTTGGGTTTGCCAGGGGTGTTTCAAGTTAATAGTGATTTAGCTTCCGTTATATACAAGCCGTCATCCATTTGCAAGCATATCATCCCTGCAGACATGAAAAGATGAAAAAGATTGAACAAGTGCACCCCATTAAAACTTCATGAAGATTCAAGGCATCAGGCTCTCTCGGTCATGATCTGATGCCTGTCAGTTAGTGGCATGTGCATGTATGTGTGCACACCATTTCACTTAGGCCCTTGGGAATCACTACACTTATTTCCAGCTCCATTTAAAATCTGCATCTAAATGTGATTTGATGTATGTCCTGAAATGAAAGATGATTGGAATGAGATTGCTCCCTGTGTTTCCCGTAAGCCATCTCCCGCTTTACACCTCCACTTTAAATGGCATTGTCAAGAGTGTTTTTCACTTTCAGGCCACTGAGCTGTCTCTGCATAAGAAATATAATTAGACCCATTATTTTACATTTGTCAGATTTTTATTTAAATATATAAAATCATCTTGAAACCCTATCCTTTACTGATAACACATATTTCCAATTTGTCAAAAAGCTAGGGTAACACTCATTATGTCTGATGTAAAAGTACATTTTAAGTAAAGTTTTGCAAATAACTTATTTCGAGAGAACGCTGAACGAGTAATCGCACACGGCCTGCAGCCCGTTTACC
>JAUYWG010000075.1:586138-616384 GCA_034779775.1 Enteromius afrohamiltoni | reverse complement strand
AAGATGTAGATTCACTTCAAAATGGCGACTATGAATTTTGAATGGTGCCAGATAGATAGATAGATAGATAGATAGATGGACTTATCACGTGTTATTCCAAAAGTTAGACAAAAATTCATTCTAAAAAACAGAATGTAATTACGGATAAAGTAATTACTGATAATGTAATTACGCAGCAAAGGTCAACAATGCGATAAATACCTGTAATTTAGTCTGATCACATAAAGCGACCGTCCCTCCTTCTTCATTGCTCACTGTTTATCCATCTCTTGTCTCTGCTTTCGGTATGAGAGCTTGAACTAAGTCTACCCCTGGTTGCCCCTGACAACGGAACTTGTGCTTTGATTGGGCGGCAGGTTGCGGCGGCAGCAGCAACAGAGAGTGGGGAGTACAGCGGGAGGGGGGGCTTGTCAGAGGAAAGCTCCTCCGGGGGGTCCAGACTCAGCTCCAAGAGCGCTAAAGAGCGAAGGAACAGGAGGAAGAAAAGAAAACAAAGGGAAGAAGAAGAGAAAGCAGACCAGGAAAAGTTCCATAAGTCTGCCTCAGAGGACAGCATCAGACGGCCTGGATTTCGATTCTCCATCGATGCCAACCGACTCTCGTATGAGAAGAAGTGTTCCACTCCCAATCAGGTGACTACTTCCTTATTGTGTAATTATGGGAAGTGTAGTTTGATAAGCCTTCAATATTGTTATTGTATTGTTATTAAGTTAGGTGGGCGGAGTGCTAATCTATGAAGTATTGGTCTATGTCTTTGTCAAGTTGTCATAACAAAGGCATCTCAAACAATATCGTCTTTGCATTAAAAAAGACATAACTGAGTAAATGAAATTAATGACAGTTGTAATAAACATGCATAAAACCTTCATATTCATGACGTATGTCATGTCATGATTATGAAGATATCATGTGAGTCTTATGCACACCCTTTCATGTAACGTGTTACACATTTTTGCTCCAGCATGCACAATTCAAAACCGATGGCAGACATTTTAAATGTCATGAAGATAGTAGTTCTTAGAGACACTCAGAGGACGATGTTTTGTTGGTGCGTTATGGAATTTAAGGGGTAGGACGTATCAAAGGGGTTTTTAAATTACTAATATTCTTTAGTTTATATCACAGCCATGAACCATAATTTGCTTCTTGCTACTCTTGCTAGAGGCTTTTTAAAGTACATTTTGGTTTTGGGTTTTGGGAACAATTATGATAAAAGTATTTTAATCCACTTCAAAAGTTAACTAGTGTATGTGTGCACACATGCATGCATATATTTAAAAGAAATGTTTAAACATTAAGGGCCGGTTTCCCGGTTAGGAATTAGATTAAGCCAGGACTAGACCTTTGCTAATTTAGGACATTTAAGAATTTTTAGAAACATGTCTTACAAAAATGCATTATCTGTGAGCATTTTAAGACCAAACAATGGCAATATTGAATTTTAAGATATCTCAGTGCAAGCTTTTTCCAATTTATACCGCTCTTAACATTTATTTTAATCTAGAACTAGTCTTAAACCCTGTTCGGGAACCTGCCCCCAAATGTATTTATATATGATATAATTTATACTAATATAATTATATACAGTGAACATGCAAAAATTAATTAGTTTGATAATAATCACTTTAATAATATTAATCCAGAAAACAGGTTTACATACAACATTTGTAAAGCGATAACGGACACAAACTGAGGGACACAGAGCAACTTATAGGGGGAAGGTAATCAAGGATAATTAACAATACACACCTGAACAGAATAACTAATTAAACAGAACTAGATCACAAGGGAAAAAAACACAGAGCACATGGGGAATGATAACAAACAAACATCCATACATGTAACTGTGTGTGTCTATATATATACTGTATATATGTATATTAGGGGTGTAACGGTTCACAAAAATCACGGTTCGGTTCGATACGACACGACACAGTGGTGTCATGGTTAAGTATGTTTTCGATACAGAAACAAAATAAATAAAAAGAGAATTTCTTAGATTTTTTTTTCTCATTTTTATTTATTAAAACTAACAAAAGTATGATCTTGTTTTTTGTTTTTTTCTTTCACTTTGAACAACAATGGAGCTATACTTCACATATCTTCTGGGGTTTCTTCTTAGCAGCAAATAAAACAAAACCTCCTTTATAACCAAAACCAAATGCTCCTTATAAAAAATGAAATGTAATATTCTAGTAGTTATAAACTAATAGAAAGAAAAGAACAATTTTGTTTTTAAATGGAACTCCGTTTCAATCAGTTTTTAAGTTTTCTCAGAAAGATGAGGGTGTCCACATTTTCTTCAGACAGCACAGATCGTGTCTTCAACATACGGCCGCTGTTGTGCTTCAGCCAAAGAATGTCACAATCTTTCTGTTCTTTGCTAGGAGTGCTAGGAGGGCTCAATAACATTTAGCATTTTCTTAAAACCCTGTTGGAAATGCCTGCCTGAATGCTGCAGGGATAGTTTGTAATGTGTGTGTTTCTAGTTTTCGTCTGTTTGGGGGTTGGAGGGGCAGTCAGCATGTAGACTGTCCCGTCGTTTGCGCTGCCTAGTTGAGTATAGCATTGAAAACATTATATTTTACACACTTTATTCTCTTTATTTTTAGTCTTAGTATTAGTCTGAATCGTTCGGTTTGTAATGCGTACCGAACTGAAAGCCTCGTACCGAACGGTTCAATACGAATACACGTATCGTTACACCGCCAAAATATATATATATATGTATACATAATAAACATACAAAGTAGACACATATGTAAACAAAAACTCATTTTGGATGCGATTAATCACGATTATAATAATTAGAAATGTTTATATACATACTTACATAATACATTCGATTTCAATTAATTACTTTATAAATGTGTCTCCCTTGCATAGATGAATCATTAGAAATAACAAATACAAATTTGTTTTGTCTGCTGGTTATCAGACACATAAATAGTCAATCAGTATCATACTTAACATTTTCTCTATTTTGTTTTTATCTCTTTTTCAGTCTCTTCTTAGCATTCGTGGATCTCTTTTCTCCCCAAGGAGGAACAGTCGTGCGAGTCTCTTCAGTTTTCGTGGTAGAGCGCGAGATTTCGGTTCAGAGAATGATTTTGCGGACGATGAGCACAGCACGTTTGAGGATAGCGACAGTCGCCGTGGATCGCTCTTCGTACCTCATTGTATTGAGCGAAGAAGTTCTACTGTCAGTCACTGCAGCCTTGCTCCCAGAATTATGCTCCCAGCCAATGGGAAAATGCACTGCACCGTCGATTGCAATGGAGTGGTCTCCCTGGTGGGCGGGACATCTGTGCCAACATCACCAATCGGACGTTTGTTACCTGAGGTAGAGTAATTGAAATGCATAAGGAAATGATGCCTTATTATGTTAACAATAGTTTGCTCAATTCTCATGTTGTTCTTTTTCTTTCTAGGGCACGACCACTGAGTCTGAGGCCCGTAAAAAACGTTCAGGATCACACCAGCCATCTGATTATCTGGATGAGACAGTAGCCAGGAAAAGAGCTCTCAGTGTGGCCAGCATTCTGACAAATACCATGGAAGGTCTGAAATTCGCCGACCTCACAAATGCACACAAATGTGATAAAATCACATATAAAAGCACTTTTTGACCATTTTCCATAATGGTTTCATTATGCTCTTTTTTAATAAAAGTAGTAGTCTTTCATTTTCAGACCCATTTGGATTTCATTTATAAAAAAATTTGATAGCTTGTAAATAATTGTAGCTTGTGGATTAATTGAGTGACATATATGTAAAAGGGTTTATTTTAGATAGGGTTCCTATTATATAATCCATTGTAAATAAAAACTATTTAAAAAATTTACTATTTCCCTTTGATTGGCTATGAAAATGAAAATCACCCACACACACTTACACTCATCTACTGACCTTTAAACACTGACTTT
Source organism: Enteromius afrohamiltoni (assembly GCA_034779775.1). Classification (NCBI taxonomy): domain Eukaryota; kingdom Metazoa; phylum Chordata; class Actinopteri; order Cypriniformes; family Cyprinidae; genus Enteromius; species Enteromius afrohamiltoni. The sequence goes on along the minus strand of JAUYWG010000075.1, from coordinate 612,458 downwards.
AAGTCATATAGTTGCTGACACTGCTGACATGCCAGTGTAATTATTTCTGAATAATTCACTCTTTGCACACATTCTTCCGACATACAATACAGATGTGGTATTTTTTTGAAATTCAGCAGTTTAAAAGCCTTACTTTTTAGCATATAAATGATCTAAACTGCAGTTGATTTCTGTTGACAGAACTTGAGGAATCGCGGCAGAAGTGCCCTCCATGTTGGTATAAGTTTGCTAACTGCTTCCTGATCTGGGACTGCTGCCCAGCCTGGCTGAAGGTGAAGGAGATTGTGAATATGGTGGTGATGGATCCATTTGTAGACCTGACCATAACCATCTGCATTGTTCTCAACACCCTCTTCATGGCTATGGAGCACTACCCTATGACAGACGGCTTCAACCATGTGCTGTCAGTTGGGAACCTGGTGAGCTCTCAATGCCAGATTCCCTTCATTGTAATATAGTATATATATAGTATATATATTTTGGATTGATTTGACTCAATTAAATCAGCATAACAAATACAAAACTATTAGTTAGTAGTATTTACACTACTAAGTTCACCCAAACTCTTATGAAGCATTAATGATAATAATAATAATAATAATAATAAAATCTTTGATCACACATTGAGAGTGCAGATTTTACATGTTTTAGTGCACATGTAAATTTCCTTTATCTTGAGATTTTTAGTTCCATTGGTAGTTGTTAGGATTAGGTTTAGGTGCTGATTTGTTCCTTTTGTGCTCTCTGCAGGTATTCACAGGAATCTTCACAGCAGAGATGTGTCTGAAAGTAATTGCTCTAGACCCATATTACTACTTCCAAGAAGGCTGGAATATCTTTGATGGCATCATCGTGAGCCTGAGTCTCATGGAACTGGGCCTGGCCAATGTTGAGGGACTTTCTGTGTTGCGGTCCTTTAGATTGGTGAGCCTTTAATGCACTGTACATGTTTGTTCAATATTTTTTGAATGGCTGAGAAACCCACGTTTTCATGCATCAAAACATCTCTTTTCTAACATTTCTTGTCTCATTCCATATCTTAGTTAAGAGTCTTTAAACTGGCAAAGTCGTGGCCCACCCTGAACATGCTGATAAAGATCATCGGTAACTCAGTTGGTGCTTTGGGAAATCTAACCCTCGTCCTGGCCATCATCGTCTTCATCTTCGCCGTGGTGGGAATGCAGTTGTTTGGAAAGAGCTACTATGATTGTGTCTGCAAGATTTCGGAGGACTGTGGGTTGCCACGGTGGCACATGCACGATTTCTTCCACTCCTTCCTAATTGTTTTCCGAGTGCTTTGCGGCGAATGGATCGAAACCATGTGGGACTGCATGGAAGTGGCAGGCCAGACTATGTGTCTCATCGTCTTCATGATGGTCATGGTCATTGGGAATCTGGTGGTAAGATCAATCATGCCACACAAAGACACCTGGAAGACATCTTCCTGGTTTCCTTGTTATTTTACTCATGTACTTCTGCAATTTTATGCTTTCTGCATTGATAGATGGGATTCTGCCAAAGTAGGATGTGCTACAGGATCAACATCTTTGTGTATATATACTGTAAACAAATCAGATTTTGGGTTTAAAGTAAGGGTTAGCAACTTCTTTCTATCTGATTTTAGGTATGTAATAGTAAAGTTTTGGGGTTTGGACTAGGATGTTGTTTTACAGGATGTTGATCCAGGAGAACTTGCCTACTTTCAGCCGTTTGGTGTACTTAGATATTTCAGATACCAGATGTTTCAGACAATTATGGAATAAATTAACCATTATCACTAGTGAATATGTGCATGTGGTGTTCTACAGTGGCTTTGGTAAGCAAAAATATATGCTTTTACATGATGCTGCATGCATGCTCTTCAGAATAAAGCCCAACACCACTGTCGTAGCATGAATGTTTAATTGTTTTCTTTACAATTAAGTCCATTTTCCAATTTTCGATGATGCATGGTTTTAGTTTAGGTTTAGTATTGCAGTCAGTATTTGTATTGTCATTAATAACATGAATGAATACATTTACGTTAAAATAGTAAGAACAGTTGCATTTCTTAGTCGAATCATCTCTTTGCCATTTGATCTCGCTGATTCTGAAAGTGTGTGTTGTTGTGTGGTAGGTGTTGAACCTGTTCCTGGCCTTGCTGCTGAGCTCTTTCAGTGCCGATAATCTGGCTGCCACAGATGACGACAACGAAATGAACAACCTGCAAATCGCAGTGGGCAGAATACAGAAAGGTATCTCTCTGGTCAAGTCCACTTTACGCCAGTTCCTCCAAAGCCTCTGCATGGCCGCCTCCAAACCTCGAGCTCTTGACGAAGAGAAACCCCTTGACGACCTCCACAGCGAGGGCAAGGAGAACTGCTTGTCCAATCACGCTCCGGTGGCCGTCGACCTCACTAAAGATTATCTGAAGGAAGGCTGCCTCTCCCCTGGTAATGGGGTGGAAGGTCATGTAAAGTATGGAATTGAGGAAGGCGACTACATGTCGTTCATACACAATCCCAGCCTCACTGTTACAGTACCGATTGCGGTGGGAGAGTCGGACTTTGAAAATCTGAACACTGAAGATTTCAGTAGTGACTCATCTGATGTCGAGGGCAGTAAAGAGGTAAGTCGGATTTCTATGGCTAAACAGCAATTCACTTTTAATATGCATGAAACACAGCTCTGAAGTTTTGTGTTTCAGTGTCGGAGAGAGTTGCTATGTAACATAATGTAAAAAAGTCATTTTTAATGGTTTAATTTACTGTCATCAGGAGTCAGTGTCTCTTTCCCTGTAGGGGACAAACAGTTGTGTTGAGTCATGTTACCATTGCATCATTCTCTGCTCAGAGCTGCAGCCCATTGTGTGTGTGTGTGTGTTTACTGTTCCATGGGCTTCAGGGCAGTTTGACCCTGTTCATCTGCAGCTAGTTAAGACAAACCTCTGGGCACTGTACCAGGTAGACTTACTGAGTATACTCATTATATCAGTACAATTTTCTCATAAACACGCACAGCCTTCCACACACACAACCTCTCACACACTCTAATGTGTATTATTTACGACCAACTGAGCAGGCATGGCATCATGCATCCCAGACTATGAATGAGGCTGTTGAGGAAATTGCTAAATTCAGCATCCTTGCCCAGGGTGAAATTGAGTATGCTTAACTGTCTGTGTGTGTGTGTGTGTATTCCAGCACATTTCCATGCTTTTCCAGCAGTACTGTCACTGTGTTTAATCTTTTCTCTCTCCCCTCTTCTAACTATTTCTATATCTAATTTAAGTGGTTCAGTGTTGAAGTTGCAGACGTTATTATCCATGTTATGTGAAGTGTGTATCTCCTCTCTGTGTGTGACCTGTTATTGCAGCGTTATGACAGACGAACCCCAGGTTTTCTCTGAAAGAGCCCTGTAAGAGACTCACCTTCCTCCTCACCCACACTAACCATGGAGACTGCCTTTGTCATCTAAATCAGACCAAACTCTCGTCTCTCTCTCATTTTATCTCTTTTTGGATCGGATTGCCCTTTTGTTTTTCGTTTCTCAATGCCTGTGCCCTTCCCTCCCTCTTAAACAACCCTATTTTGCACCGAAGAGAGACAGCTGTCAGCCTTTTTGTTTTGGTTTGTTGTTTTCTACATGACTTTGTGTTTTTGTTGTAGCACTGGGCTTCTTTGCAGTACCTTCAATCATATGGAATGAGCAAGATCATCATTTTACATCAATAGCCCATCGAACATCTTTCTGTTACATTAGCTTGTATGTTTCGTTTTTTTGTACAAGCTAACAGTGAGCATTCAGAGCTAAATTACCTGAAAACAGGAAGTGGTTGAGTGTGCATGTATGTGTGTGTGTGTATGTGTGTGAGGAGAGGTGAGCTTTGAAAAACAGGAAACCATTATTACTGCAGTCAATTTAGAGTTAGTGATGATCCACGTTAGAAAGCTAGTCAATTATGCTGCAAGCTTGGTATAAATAGGGCTTTTACGATAAACAACTGCTTTTGAGTTGCAAATCATTCTTTTTTTTTTAATGTTATATTTGTATTTTTGAATTTACAAATCTGCAAATATTCAGTCATGCAGTATATTGCACCGTAAACTGCTGCAATAGTGGGAATCTGTCTTCATAGCAGTCGGCCATAAGAAGGCATTTCTCGATCTGCTGAGGTGTGTAATTGCTACAGTAATTGCATTTATGTCACTTGTTTGCACATATGCAATCAGGAGGTTCTTCTCTGGTTGGAACCGAGCCAACAGTTAATTTAGAAAGATATTTCATGACTTTATAACTTCTGCGCCAAGTCATATTTCTCTGCTAATGAGCTATGTTCCTAATCAGATTTGAAGATATGAACTGGAAGTTAGGGAGTACCAGAGAGTAACAGTGGATTAGGAAACCAATCAGAGCGTTTCAACCTTTAGACTTTAATCCATCCATTAGACTTGCTTTAACTTGATTCAACATCAAGAATTATTTCACATTAATGAGAGGCTTATTTAAAGCTTAGAGACTCTCCAGTGAATCCATTCAGTCTGGGTCAGGGCAGCTCGTTCAGGTTTGCTCAGCCACTTATATCCCTACTGTGATTAAAATGTTAGAGACATTCTGGAAGATTCTGAAATTGCACACAGCATGCTTACATCATTCCCCCGCGCCGCATTAGCTGGGTGCCACGGCAACCAGCGCTCCAGCTCAGTTTTAGACAGCATCCTCCTCTATGTATGTCTTAGCCTCTAACTGACCGTTTTATCAATTCAGCGGCAAGAAAACTGTTAGAAGTGTCAGTAGCTTTAAGAAACACACTGTGGTCAGGAAATGAGTTCTTACCCAGTACTTTAGATCTACGATGACATCAGACAATATAATTAGAGTCCTGCATCAACAAATTTATTTCTGCAAGAAGCTTTCTTTTTTACATGCTGCTGTTTTGCACAGTAGTCTTTAACCGCTGACGAACAAGCGTCGCAAGGGTTAAAGTCCTTAGTAAACGATGCCATACAATAGAAAAGCTCATAGAGTTTATGTTTTTTTAAGAGCTTGCTATTTCTGTGTCAGGATGCAGTTAAATATGTTTTCCCCAATCAAAGCTAATGAAATGCTGTCTCAGACTTAGCGTGTGGCTCTGGTGTTAGTTAATGCTAATGCGGCTCCCCTCCTCTTCAAACTGACTGGCGGACCGAAGCTTGACCACTGCTTAACGGAATGGACTTCCAGCCTGTGTTTTCATGTCAATCAAGGGATTGCACTCAATGGGGTGGGGTCATGTGATAATCTGAATCATGCCAATCCAAATGTATTGGGATTATCCAATAGAAACCATTTGTTTTTTGGAAGGGGTGGGGAAAGGTAAGGGGTTGACATTTACACTGGACATGAAAATACTCAAAGCACTCAACATCTGATGACAAGATCACAAGCTTGGATGAGAAAAAAAATGCACCTTGAGAAACAAAAAAACATGCATGAGGAAGGAATGAAGGCACATCAAATGTACCCACAGCTGACTGTGAGATTACACAGTAATGCCAGAGACGCTTGTCTTCACGCCTGGCTGCTAATTAGAAAATCAATTCAATGAATCAAATCAATCTCTAAATCCACGGGCTTGTAGGTACTTTTGAATGATCTGAAACTGCATGAGACTGAGAATAACTGCAAAAGCAACCTGGACGAGATGGTGTGCTTCAATCAAGCCTAATCTTGTGCCTGTATATGTGTGTCTGCTTTTTTGTGTCTGGTTGTGTGGCTGCATGGATGCCTGGGTAGAAGCTGCCTGTTGATGCGGTTCTCAGTTCCTCTGAAGGGAGCACAGTGGATATCCGACCCCCTGGAGAGGGGGCGGAGTCTGTGGAGCTGGAGCCGGAAGAGTCCCTGGATCCAGAGGCCTGCTTCACAGAAGGTGTGTGTGTGTGTTTATCTGGTGTTTCCTATGCTACAGGGACCAAAGGTACCCACTTGGATAGTAATACCAGAAAAGTTTGACATTGTGGGGACAATTTTTTGAGGAAAACAGCTTAGAAATTATACATAATCTAAAAATGCAGACAGTTTTGTGTGAGTTGTAGGGTTAAGGTAAGGAGAAATACCAGGGTGTGTGCATCTGTGTACAAACAGGAAATCAAATTATATCTTACTTACTTTATTAATTACTTTATTGTTACTTTATTAATCCACTTTCCTGGCTTCATTTACCAGTGTATGTTATTTATTACATGATAACTTGCTCCGCCTTTTATATGATTTTTCTCCAACTGGTTACTGGTTAATGTTAATCTACAACCAGTATTGGTTCATGTTAATCATTAGCCTAAAAGCTATTTAGGCTTTATTGTAGGCTATTGTTGGAGGTAATACAGCCTTTCTAAATTCCTGCCCATAGATAGTGTACCCATACCATGCCAGTTAATGTTAACTAGAGAAAACAGCAATTATTGCAGTATATGTGAGCATTACTGTTGTCGTACTGTATGATAAGATGGTCTCCTGGGTGAATTGAGGTCAAGAGGGCACTAATGCTCTACAATCAGCTGAAAACCTTCTTGACACCATTGTGGTTATGGAATGGCCATTTAATAGGATTGCTTTTTAATTAGTCCCAGCTAATGTTTTCCCTTTGAATATCCTGTTTCACCCTTTTTTTAGATTAGAAAATTAATTAAAATTATTAAAATTATTAAATTGATCAAATGTGACAGTACAGATGCTTAAATAATTATATATATAAAAAAATGTTCTTTTGAAGTTTATCAAAAAATCATAATAATAAATAATAAAAAATATATATTGCAGAATGACTGCACTATTAATAATAACATTTTCTTTTGTTAATGGTAATTTCAGAAGGCTTTTCTAACAATTGACTATGCCAGTCAAGTTCACATATCACCTTCTGTATTCAGCAATATAAAATATTAAATGGATACAGCATGTTTAGGGGTTGAAGACATTGAAGCATAAAACAAAGAAAAAAATGCTACATCTAAAGCTAGTTTGACCCCTTTATGTCATATATAGTCCCAAAGCAAGACTTTTAGTATTGACTTTTTTGGGACCTTTGAGTTGTTCTGCTGTCCGCTCACATTGATACTTTTCTCTATGTCTTTTGCTCAGGCTGTGTGATGAGGTTTCAGTGCTGTCAGGTCGATGTGGAGAAGGGAAAAGGGAAGAGTTGGTGGATTCTCAGGAAAACCTGCTTCATCATTGTAGAGCACAACTGGTTTGAGTCGTTCATCATCTTTATGATATTACTGAGCAGTGGAGCATTGGTGAGCACCCACTCACAAACACAAACTCACCCACTCAATCATTTTTTACTAGACAAACATTCAACAAGTAAATTTGTTCCATCAATGTGTGTTCAGGCTTTTGAGGACATTTACATCGAGCAACGCAAGACGATAAAGACAGTGTTGGAATTTGCAGATAAAGTCTTCACATACGTTTTCATTTTGGAGATGCTTCTGAAGTGGGTTGCTTATGGCTTCGTCAAATACTTCACCAATGCCTGGTGTTGGCTTGACTTCCTGATTGTTGATGTATGTATGGACCTACTGCTTTCCAACTGTACAGTATGTGTGTAAGTGGATAATGTGTATTCTCTGGGTCTGAACACAAGCTTCCTTCATGATTGGCTGCATGTGTTTATTTTACAGGTATCGTTGGTGAGTCTGGTAGCAAATGCTCTTGGTTACTCTGAATTAACTGCCATTAAGTCCCTGAGAACACTGCGTGCTCTTAGACCTTTGAGAGCATTGTCACGCTTTGAGGGAATGAGGGTAAGACACATATAAACACACACACATTATGATTTAAACATGTAGGACATGTTCCTGGTTGCCTAATCTTATTTCTAACCAAATTTTAACATTACAGAGTAATGACCGGCTGGTAAGATTAGTGGTGAAGGAATTTATGCTTTAGTTTTTTTTGCAATCTATTTAGAAAAAATGTAGCTTTACGTCACATGCTCACCAATGGTTCATCTGCAGTGACCAGGTGCTATCAGAGTCCAAACCAGTGCTGCCAATTTAGCTATTGAAATTGAAAGCAGTTGGCAACACTGGTCCAAACAGCTGATAAAAACATCCACAAGTAATTTACATGACTCCAGTCCATCATTTAAGTGTTATTACGTGTCAGTCTTGTTATTAATCGTTATTATTAATTATCGTTATTATTAGTCGTTATTATTAATTATCGAGACATTGAGCAAAAGCAAGGTTATGATGGATTTGTTTCTTTCTTTCTGACGACGCCCATTTACTGCAGAAGAATCATTTATGAGCGAGTTGTGTAATTCTAAATTTCTGATCTCATCTACATCTTGGATGGCCTGGGGGTGAATCGATTTTCAGCTAATTTTTATTTTTGAGTGAACAATTTCTTTAACAACAGCCCTAACTCAAAAATCTGATCAGTTCATCCCAATTCTGTCCCATAACCAATGAAGTTGATCCTAGAACATGTCCTACTTGAGAAAAACAGCACACTTTCACATAAAAATACTGTTTAATCTTTGAAATGTTAGGAAGCTGTAGTCCTCTTGCATGCTGTTGGTGAATATTAATGAGAATAAATGAATATTGTATGTAGACCTTTCTCTCTAGCGTGCATGCCTTTCTGCATGTGTTGTGGTGAGAGCTCTCTGATCTTTTCTGATGATTCTGTGGTGGTTTTTGTGGTGTTTGTGACTTGACCTTACATTTCTTTCTCTGTTATGTGTCTCTTTTCATTTGCAGTAAACAAATGTTGTGACGTCATCGTGTCTCCACAAGGTTTTTTTTTTTTTTCTGTTTTCGTTTTTTGTTTTTTCCACATTTTGGTAGCTCAAAAATATGTGTGATATGTCCCTGCAAAATGTTTAGTCCTATGCTCTATGAACAAAATTGCAGTCAGTTAATTATAGATACATAAATAAGATTGTGACATTATAGCCATTCTTATCTAAGAATATATGATAAAATAGACGTTCCTAAAACCCTGTTAACCCTCTAAAAATCATCTTGTCATTTGCTAGAATTGCATTATTTTTGATAAGACGTTTTTACCAGTAAGTAAGCCATCCACTGTAAAAGCTCAGGAAGTTCATTGCCGTTTCGCAGCTCTTGTGTTCAATAGCAAGAGTGTGAAGTGAATATACGTGAATGTATTTGTGTGTGACATGATGTATTTCTGTTCTTGTAGGTTGTAGTAAATGCCCTGCTGGGAGCCATACCTTCCATCATGAATGTGCTACTAGTGTGTTTGATCTTCTGGCTGATCTTCAGCATCATGGGGGTGAACCTTTTTGCGGGAAAATACTACCGTTGTGTTAATATAACCAACGATGAGATGTTTCCCATCAGTTATGTCAATAACAAGACTGATTGCGAGGCCCTGAGAGCAGACAATTACTCGGCACGCTGGAAAAATGTGAAGATTAATTTTGATAATGTGGGAGCTGGATACCTGGCACTACTGCAAGTGGTGAGTGAGCTTAACACATAGCCCGACTATGATTTATGATTTGCTTAGCAAGAGGCTTTCTGTTTGTAACATATTCACATGATATAGTTACTAAAATTGATTTGTTCTTTTTCTCAAGGCCACATTTAAAGGATGGATGGACATCATGTACGCAGCGGTGGATTCTCGTGGTGTAAGTGTTTCTCTTCTTTGCAGTTAACAGATGTTTTATTTAACCATTCAGACAGCATTGTTATATTCAAACCATAATTCCCTCTCACTGTCTGCTTAATATATGATTGTTTTTATATGATTGATTTATTTCTCTGACTACACAATTTTAAAAATGCCATTTGAGGAATAACATCATGAACTATTAGACTGTCTGCATTCTGCTTTCAAGGAGCTCCAGAAATGTAAAAAAAAAAAAAGAAGGATAATTTCAGTTTGGTTTCTTTGTTCTTTCAGTGTTTTCAATTTAGCTTTAATGGGAATATTTACAAAACAATATATATATATATATATATATATATATTAGAATAGTAATATATTATTTATTTACTTTATACATTCATATGCTTAATTATATGACCTAATGAACATTATTATTGTTATAGTATATTTTAAATAATTTACTAATAATTTTAGACACACAAAATGGCATTTTCTGTATTTTCCTGTTTTGAAGTTTGAAGACAAATTAATAACTGAATTGAAATAAAATGTAAATAATTGAATAATAATTGTGATTTAAATGAATCAAATTCAATCACATTATTTTGCATTGAAAATCTCTGGTGTAGACACCAGACATACATGGACAGTACTATTACATAAACAATCGTGAGCAGTTTTTTTGTGTTCAAGTGGGAGTGTGCTTATGACAAGAAAGTAGTTGTGATGCACATTAGTAATGCAAATGTTTAATAACAGAACTGCTTTTCTGATACCCACAGGTGGAGCTACAGCCTCAATACGAATCAAACCTTTACATGTACCTGTACTTCGTCATCTTCATTATCTTCGGCTCCTTCTTTACCCTTAACCTCTTCATTGGTGTCATCATTGATAACTTCAATCAGCAGAAGAAAAAGATAAGTATTTAAACCGAGGAAGGTGAATTTAGTGATGAGTAATATAGTGCATATTACAGTGTTCAATCTCAATCAACCACTGTGTGTTTGTTCAGTTTCCTTTCAAAGAGATGTAATGTGATACGTACACAGTCTGTGGCTTTGTTTAGTGAGCACACACTGGTGACTTATTGAACTGGTTTTGTTTGTAAAGCGCACGCAGTGGTAATATATTGAGAGATAAATAGGACCTGGTTTGGACTGAACTGTCTGTTTTGACATTTCCTGAAGTTCAGGGGTGAAAAACAGAGGCCTGGTTGCATTACGTTTGTGTTGTGACATATAATGAAACCGTGGTTGTAACCAGCCTTCTGCATTTGCTCTTTACCTAGGAGGTCAGGATATCTTCATGACAGAAGAACAAAAGAAATATTACAATGCCATGAAGAAACTGGGATCTAAGAAGCCTCAGAAGCCAATTCCCAGGCCTTCGGTATGACCCACAGCTCACTCCTTCTAACTGCCAATAACTTTCATTATGTATAATACAACATTTTCAATAATGCCAATTGTTCTGTTGGTCACTCTAGAACAAGTTTCAAGGCCTCATCTTTGACTTTATCACCAAACAAGCCTTCGACATTGTGATTATGATCCTGATCTGCTTGAACATGGTGACCATGATGGTTGAAACCGACGACCAGACAGAGGAAATGGATAATATTCTGTACTGGATAAACTTGGTTTTCATCATCCTCTTCACTGGAGAATGTGTGCTCAAGATGATCTCCCTGCGGCACTACTTCTTCACTATCGGATGGAATGTGTTTGACTTTGTAGTGGTGATTCTCTCAATTGTTGGTAAGGAAGTCTTGGAGGTTCTACAAATTATTATCATTAAACTATTGTAACACTTTGAAGATTTAGGCCAGAAACTTACTTTATGAATATGTTCCTTCTTGACAAAAAAGGTGTGATCATATTTACAGTTTTGTGAATTTTCACTTACAAAATCCAGTAATACCTTTATGGAATCTTATCTATTGATCCGGAATTTCATTTGAGTGAAAAATGTATGTACAGATTCAGTTTGATCACACAGTATTCAGTATTCTGCTATAGTGATCTTTTGCTTTGATGCTGGGAATGCTATACTATATGGCCACGTACACACTGTAAATTTTCAGGAGTGACAACCACATTTAAATGCGGGAGTGAATCTCCTAAATGATTGTTCTGTGTGTGTGCGGAACAAGACTTACTCCCACATCTGTGATGATTGACACAGAGGTAAGCATAGCAACCCACTGTAGTTATCGAAACAATGGGGCCCACAGTTTAGCGAGTTTTGTTTTAGCTGCTGACAATAAAATAACCATCAAACAGAAGAGACGTGGTAACTGTACTAAAGCACTATCTAGGTGTTGTTATGTATTTCTGCTATTTCCTGGTCGCTCCACAAAGTTGGGTAAGTGGTACACCTTCATTGGCGGAAGTCCTGTGACGTCATAATAAACAATTGTTGTTCAATTCAACTTCTAAAATGCGGTTGACACTACCTGCATTTTGCGGGAGTTCATTTGGTAGAAGAATGCGGTTGTCACTCCTGTAAATTACTGAACTGTGTGTACAGAACAGGATTAAGCATTAAAAGGTGAACTGACAACCAAATTTAAATGCAGTGTGTATGCAGCCAATTTGAGTTGAGTATGCTTTAACCATAAATCCCATTTAAAGGGATAGTTCACCCACATATCAATTTACTCACCCTAAAGCCATCCTAGGTGTATATGACTTTCTTATTTCAGTTGATTTGAACTTGTATTAAAAATTGTCCCGGCTCTTCCAAGCTTTATAATGGCAGTGAATGGTGAAACCCAAAAAACTACATTATGATACATTCATGTATCATAACAAGAGCCTTCTGAATTGAGACAATGTGTTTGTGTAAGAAAAATATATACTTTAATTTCTAGCTTTGGCTAACTGGCATCAAGGCACATCCAAATTCAAATTCTGCTTTACTTCCTCCAGAGGTACCTTCTTCTGATTGAATTTTGAAGGCTTTGAACATACTGTAGATGTATCCTTCATCAGTTTGTGTGTAAATGTATACACATTTATTATAGTTATCAAATATAATTGTCACTAAAACTGCAATGATCTGTCCACTAAGTATGTCCGAAATTAGTTTCTTGAGCTGCCTTTGGTCAAAAACGCTGCCATTCCCTTAAAGGACACCAAGGCTCAGCTGCCACAGCATTTGCCATCACGTTCGTTTACATCATCTGCTGAAAGGCCACACTTTTTCCATTAACGCGTTTTAACAGTACAGATAACAGTATATATTACGTTTTTAAATATTTATATATATATATATATTTTTTTTAAATATGGATATTATTCTTAAAACGCAGCACTTCTCTTCTTAATAGGAGCTGCATGGAGCATTTTTAATGGTGAATGGATGCACTTTTTTGGGGTTCAAAAGTTTGACTACCGTTCACTGCCATTTTAAAGCTTGGAAGCTCACTTTAATTATATGAATCTAAAAGAAAAAAGTCATATTCATCTAGGATAGGTTGAGAGTGAGTACATTATGGGATGATTTTTGGGTGAACTATGCCTTTAAGCTGGTGGAAGAGTGGGGAAATTCATAGATTCCTGAGATGACTTTGAATTTGTGTTTTGTTTTTTGTCAGGTATGTTCCTCTCTGAGATGATTGAGAAATATTTTGTATCACCAACTCTATTCCGAGTCATCCGACTTGCCAGAATTGGTCGCATTCTTCGTCTCATCAAAGGAGCCAAAGGCATTCGTACACTCCTGTTTGCCTTGATGATGTCACTTCCTGCCTTGTTTAATATTGGCCTGCTCCTCTTCCTGGTCATGTTTATCTATGCCATCTTCGGAATGTCCAACTTTGCATACGTAAAGCGGGAGGCGGGGATCGACGACATGTTTAACTTTGAGACATTTGGGAACTCAATGCTTTGCTTGTTCCAGATTACGACTTCGGCAGGATGGGACGGCCTCCTGGCACCAATCTTAAACAAGCAAGATCCGGATTGCGACAGTGAATTGGAGCACCCAGGCAGCATGTACCGTGGTGACTGCGGAAACCCCTCGGTTGGCATCTTCTTCTTCGTGAGCTACATCATCATCTGCTTCCTGATCGTGGTGAACATGTACATAGCCGTGATCTTGGAGAACTTCAGCGTAGCCACCGAGGAGAGCGCCGAACCGCTGAGCGAGGATGACTTCGAAATGTTCTACGAGGTCTGGGAACGATTCGATCCCAACGCCACGCAGTTTGTGGAGTACGACAAGCTTTCTGACTTTGCGGATGCTCTGGATCCTCCGTTACGCATCGCCAAGCCAAACAAGATCCAGCTCATAGCCATGGACCTGCCCATGGTCAGTGGCGACCGCATCCACTGCCTGGACATCCTGTTCGCCTTTACCCTGAGGGTACTGGGAGAGGAGGGTGAAATGGACGCCCTGAGGGGACAGATGGAAGATCGTTTCATGGCCTCCAATCCCTCCAAAGTCTCCTACGAGCCAATCACAACAACCCTCCGCAGGAAACAGGAGGAGATGTCGGCCGTCGTCATCCAGAGGGCCTTCCGGCGCTACCGTGTAAGGCTAACGGTAAAGAAGGCCTCCGAAGCCTACCGAAAACAGCTGCAAGACGGGAACGTGCGCATCCCAGAGAAAGAGGTTCTCGTCATCGGAAAGTTTCAAGAAAATTCTGCGTCGGACAAAACAGATATGACTCCCTCCTCTGCATCGCCGCCGTCTTACAACAGCGTGGCCAAGTCAGAGAAAGACAAATACGAAAAGGAGAGGAGAGAAAAGGAGGACAAAGCAAAAGATGCAAGAGACAGAAAAAAATGAGCGAGGGACTGAAACAGAGACTGTTCTTTTCAACTGAGACACTGTTTACAGAGCGGAGCGCGTGCACCGGGGTGCAATTCACCTCAAGCGGTTTTGGAACTAATGCCAAACTGAGTGTGTGTGAGGCGGAGTGTGTGTATGTGCGTGTGTCTAGACTATTGTGTGCGTGCGCACCAAGCTAGCCTTAGGGTGCATTTATGGTGTTGATGGAAAGCGTTGATTCGAGGACAGTGCCAGTGTCGACACGACGAACACACGCACACACACACACGCTTGAGTATGACTGTTGAATCCCTAAGAGAACGATGTGTTTGAAACAAAATGGCAAGTATAGAGTGGTGTGTGAGTTTGTCTTTTAGTTTTGAGTGTTGTTACACAATCCCAAGGACTGAAAGAAACTGTTACAGTCATCAGTAGCTAGTGCTAACACTACCGCTGGTGTCTTTCTTATTGAATGGCGTATTATATACCTGCACATTTTTGTTAGCTCATTTTTTTATTCATGTTGAACTTTTCTACTCATGGGTTTGATTGTCTGAACTACTTCATTTAAGGGCACGTCTGTGGAAGGGGCTGGGGAAATGTCGGGATATCATGTCCGGTAGTGAATTATCTGAATGGAACCTCATTTTACGTTAGCATATACCGAACAAACCACACACAGACACACACACACCGGTAGATTCTAAGTGCTACAAAATCAATCGCTCAGTATGCTGAGAGCAGAATGCTACTGTACTAATCAGGACTTTCACACATAGAATGTTTTTTTATTATTTTTAGATGAAGATGTAGACCATGTCTGCGCTGCCTTACTGAACACAAAGACGAAAATAGATTAATTGAACACAATCTTCCACTGTTGATAGCAGAATGAGCCAAACTCAGTTAGTGTATTTTGATTCAAAGCCGTTGATGAATGTTCTGGGTTCAATGTATGTTCACTTCAATGGACAAAATTTTTGTGTTGCTATGTGGCACTTATAAAGAAAGTAAAAGAAGCCAAGCAATTAATCAATTAAAGTAACACTGTTTACAGCCATGCGTATAGTAGAGTCACTAAACATTATACAATATATTATAGATTATACATGTTTTAACATGAAAATAGTGTGATATAATCACTTATTTAATCTTGTCTTATCTTTCCACTCTGTTGTCATGACAACGCCTGTTAAAGCCTGTAAACCCAATAACTTTCGCACAATATCTGCACAAAGACACCAAGATGAGAGGTGATGCAATTTCCTTGGGCGTTGTACTACATGGCAAGAGATTTTATTTATGTATGTCTTAAAGGGGCCTATGTCTTAATATTTAGATTAACGTCTAATGTTCATCAACAGACATGAGCGGTCTAGTCAGAAGTTGTTGTCTATATCACAACACCATCCTGGAATGGCAACAACCACAGGAATAATATTGAAAACATAGTGCAAATATGTCTATTTAGGCAAATTCAATACATTTCACAGTACATTTTTCTTTCCTTTTACAGAAGATTAAATGTTAGTGGGTTTTTTTTTTAAGATATAAACCCTGCAAACCCCTCAGATGCGGGCACAGTTTACTTTGTTTGTAAGTGCCTCATTGGAATCTCGATTTTAGCTTATTTAAGGTGCAAACTGCAACTATTTTCAGTGGTAATCAATGTTATGCAACAAAAGCTGTTTGTTGAACCCTAAACGTTCTACACCACATATGAGGCACATACGAGATGAGACAGATGTCCACACCTCTGTGAAACTACCGTAACGTTAAAAGACTTCGGGAAGCCTGAATGTACACTCACTTGTGAACGTGATAGGAAAAGGCAATATAACCCTACTGAATGTCTCTGTACCAGACAGCCACATGTCTCACCTCCTCGTTTTATTTTGAACAAAAAGAAAGAAAGAAACAAAAAAACAAAACATGCATATAAATATATAAATATATATATATATATATATATATATATATAAATATATCTTCCAAATCTACACCATTCCGTGCATAGGTGCAGGTCAACCTGTCAGTGGGTCTCTACTGAAAAACAATTTTCCTCGTTTTGAAGTTCAATGTCTGTCGCCAAGTAATGGCAACACCCTGAGTTCGGCTGAAAAATGCGATTATGACATGAGCTCTTCTGTTGAACTAGTGGTGGTGATTTTGTATGTATATAATGGCACGCTGTATCTCACCTCTGTACTCAACTCTGTAGAGGAGCACTTTTACACGCCACTTAAACTGTCATTTGGATGCATGTGTGAGAGGTGCGAGTGTGAAAGAGAAAAAGAATACGAGAGCTTATTTATGTGAGAGAGATCTAAATATGTGTGTTTTGACTGTATGTAATGGGGCCACCATCGATGTGCTTTATTCTCATTCTCTTTATTGTTTATATTGTAAATAGTAGTTTCAAGCTCATGTTATTGTTTTGTTTTTTTTCTCGAATTAACTTACTTTGTTTACATTTCTTTTTGCACAGTGCTACATGTGAAGGCCAGGTCCTGGTTTTAAATGTACATAAAAATTTATGAAGCAATCAGTGGTCGTCATATTTCATTCGTAGTGTGTTAGTAAACTGCATGCACTATATTAACCAACTACATGGTGACGTTATTTTAAAAGCCAAAAGAATAAAGATCATATTTTTTGTACCAAAGTTAAACTTATTATACTCGTTATTACACACATAGCAAATATCATTCCGAGAGAGAATCGCAGCAAAGAAATGCATACTTTTTTTTGTTGTTGTTGGGTTACTTGAAAATGTTTATGATTTGCAAACATGTACTACCTTTTGTTTTTTGAATGTGCAATATGAATTGATTTCCTCTGAAGCAGAGCAGAGTTTGCAGACGTTCACTGTAGTTTTCCAAAATAAATTTGGGAAGCCTGTAACTGTAAAGCCTAAGACATTTATTTTATTTTTTGTCAAATACGCAGCATTTGTCTTCGGTCTTGGTATATCTGTGCCATTTAATTATTAATAAATAATACAAATACAACAAATAGCTATCAGTCAATATAACCATTATCTTTTGAACATTTATGACTCTAGACGTCACAAACAAATCTCGCTGGAAAAAGAAGAAAAGTGGAAGAAGGTGTAGAAGAGAGGTAAGAACCGCCCAAACAGGAGAAGGCCTAAATTTAGTCTAACTGCTGCAATCATCCTCCTAGTACTGCTGCTAGACTCTCGTTTCAACAGACCCAAGTGTGTGTGTGTGTGTGTGTGTGTGTGTGTGCATGAGAAACACTCTGTAATCAGAAGTGACCCTGCTGGAGTGCTTTTCTTCCTGTTGCCTGGCAACCTGACATCACCATACACCCTTCAGTGATTGATCACACAGTTTCTACCCATAGTGCTCCGGGGTTTTCAGCAGGCTTTCCCCAACCAACACCCCTCATTCTCCATGTCTCTCATCCCCTCTCTCCCACACTCATTCATTCATGCTTTCTATTTAGTCAAAGAGAGAAACAGGCCGTGTCTGTCCCTGTGGGATTCCCTTTTGAGAGGAGCTGTTTGTTTTACTCTCTTTTATGGCGAGGTCTGGTGAGGGAGATAAGTGTGCTTGTTTATGTATGAACTGATATGGTTAAGGATAAGGCGTCAGCATCATTTATGTCTAAATCAAATTATTCATTAAAACAGATCATTTAAAAATGATACTGTCACAGATGCAAAGATTAAAATCTCGACCAATTCAAACTTGAGAAAAAGCAGGGTGGGGTTGGTGAGTGATGCTGATACCAGAGCAATAAAGTCTCCTTTCTTAATAGTCCAAAGCGCCCTCTCGCGGTTGAATGAGGGACACGCATGTGTTGCATGATGGACGTTTGCCCTTCACCAGCAGCGGGCGTTACACCACATGACCAGGGACAAAGATTTTAATTATTTATTCTTAAAGTGCCCCTATATTATGCCATTTTAAAGGTGACTAATATTGCTTTAGTGGTCTCTTAAAACAGGTCTGCATGCATGCAAGGTCAAAAAACAATTTAGTTTTCACAAACAATAGATTTAATTTTACCCCATTTCTAAATGATTCGTAAACGACTCGTATGAAGCAGTTCGAAGAATCAGTCTGTCTAAACCCCGCCTTTCCGTGATCCCTCACTGCTGTGATTGGTCAGATGGCGAAGTCCTTTATGATTGGTCTACCGCTACAGCGTGTGTCGGAAAACGAAACGCCCATTACCATAACCGAATGACAGCGGAGGGTACAGCCTTCTTGACTTGATGTAATCCACGTGGACATTGTACTGATTGTGGGCGGACATTGTGGATCCCTAGAAAAAGATTCAAATTGCTGACGACTCTTTTAGGCGAATGTTAGCTGACTGTTTTTTTTTTACTGTTTTTTTAAATTTACAATAACTTATCGTGCACTGTCGGTATCACAACTTTGCAGATAGTTAATGTTCACATACAAGCTACATGACACACTGCATGAAAGATCATATCTTAAAAGGCATAATATGGGCACTTTAAAGGAACCATAGCCTTTTACCATGTTGAGTTTACAAAAGCAACTAACATAATCATTTTCTTTTCTTTTCCAGCAAATGGACAGTGATAGAAGGTGTTGACCTTCAACAAACAAAATACAGGTCACTACTATGCATTATATTTAAGGTAGTTCACTTTGTCACAAAGGTTATTTTTTTTAGTACAGTGAATTAATTTTTTTTTCATTGATCGATACAGTATAAAATGTTGAAAACTGTGGTGGGGAAAACATAAAGCTTTAAATATTTAAACAAGCTATATTATTCTAAATCTTAGCTTTTATGTACATTAAGAGTTCAAATGAAATCTGTATTTATTTGAACTTAAGTCATGGTACACTCAAAAATAGGTGCAAAAGCTGTCACTGGGGCGGTACCTTTTCAAAAGGTACATGTTTGTACTTAAAGGGTCTATTTTAGTACTTTAAAGGTACATATTAGCCTAGTACTTAAAGTGTACATATTTTAATGTAATAGGTACAAAACTGTACCTTTTACTGTAAAAAGGTTCTGCCCCAGTGACAGCTTTTTACCTTTATTTCTGAGAGTGTATAATATTTTGTTCATGGTGTGGTGCACATCACAAAATGGCAATATGACTGTTATGTAACAATATTTTAGATTAGGGAACATAATCATAATCAACATAAGCTCCTAATTTGCTACTTATTGAAGGTAGTTGTTTATGTTTAAGTTCTGGGCAGGGTCTAGAATATAATCATGCAGATATGCGCTCTATAAATAATTAACAGCTAATATGCTAGTATGTTAATAAACAAATGTTCCTTGTGTGTACGTATGTTTGTGTGTACTGAACATGTACCTGAGTGTGTGTGGTGCTTTAAATACAGTGAGTAACTGCTTCTGAATGTGACCGGCTCACTTTTTCCACTAAAGTAAAATGTGGGAAAATAAAAAGACTATGACTAAGACAAAAAAAAAAAAAAAACTATGGGAAAAACCATCTCACCATCTGCATTTGCGTTAAAAGGAAAGCACAGGCATTTTACCAAGTTCAACAAGCTGCAACAGAGTGAACAAATTTTCCTCTTTGTAACATAGATAAATGTGCTTCATAAAGTTCAAGCCCACTGTGTAACAAGTCCCTTGAGAATTGAGAGAGAGAGGGAGAGAGATGGGTGACATAGTCTGGCATTAAAAGAGCCATGCATTTAAACACAGAAGTACAGGCTTACCAGAAGTAAAGGCTAAGTAGGTCAAGTGAAGAGAGAGACAAAGAAAGACAACCTAATTCCACAAACACTGCTCTTTACTGGACTGGACTGTAAAGAACTGAGATAACAGATTCAAAATATTGTCAAATGTGCAATATTTTACACTACTGTACAAATAAATAGGAACAATTCCAGAGTCAATGTATTGCATGACAATGTCTGACACCAGTAAATATTTTCATGAAATGGAAAAGGGTTCCAAACACAAGAGTTCAGTACAATTGAGTGTGATATAAACATCTGAAAGAACACACATCAGAAGAACCAAGGGCATAAATTATTTTTTTAGAGGGTCAGGTTTCCCATCATAAACTAAAACTTCAAAGCCCTCCCAGGCCATGTGAAGACTACTTTGAGAGTTTTTTGCACATACATAGTTGTCAGGTGTTGATGACAATTCATCAAATTAATTCAACTAAATGATCATTTGTAAAGGTCATTCATGACGTACCTCAAGGATACATGTAAGGTCCTCTGATGTTTTGTTTTTATTAGCTGATAAAATTTATTAGCTACTAGTTGGGGGCACCAAACCCCCAACTGCTCCCTGGGTGCAACAGCAAAAAATTTGGAACTTGGATGGGATAAATGAAATGCAGTATAAATCGCCATATTAGGCCGTGTCACGTCTTTTCTTATCATTTCCTTTAAAGGAACACTACACTTTTTTTGGAAATAGGCTCATTGTCTAACTCCCCCAGAGTTGATAAGTTGATTTTTACCATTTTGGAATCTATTCAGATGATCTCTGGGTCTGGCGATAACACCTTTAGCATAGCTTAGCATAGATCATTGAATCCAATTAGACCAGTAGCATCTCGCTCAAAAATGACCAAAGAGTTTCGATATTAGTCCTATTCAAAACGTGACTCCTCTGTAGTTTTATTGTATATCGTGTATTTGCACAGGCGCTGCGTGATATGATTCCTTGATTATTACGCCGGAATGGGAGTATAGTTCCTAATCATAGTGGCCTAGAAAATCACAACTTCTCATTTTCCTCTAGTCTTAGTACACGATACAACTAAAGAAGAGTCAAGTTTTAAGAGGAACACTCCACTTTTTTTAATTCTCTAACTCCCCCAGAGTTAATCAGTTGTGTTTTACCATTTTGGAAGCTATTTAGGCGATCTCCGGGTCTGGTGATAGCACTTCTAGCATAGCTTAGCATGAATCATTGAATCCAATTAGACCAGTAGCATCACGTTAAAAAATGACCAAAGAGTTTCTATATTTTTCCTATTTAAAACTTGACTTTTCTGTAGTTATATTGTGAGTTAAGGCCGGAAGAAAATGAAAAGATGTAATTTTTTCATGCAATATTCAATAACTTGAATAATGTAATAAGATTATTAACTGTTGAATAATTCTATCATTATTTACTCATCCTCATCTCATTCTAAACTTTCTTTATTCTGTGATAAACAAAAGAACAAAGACTGTAAGGAGGATGTAAGTAGAATGTAAGAAGGTAACCGTGCTGATTTCTTGCCAAAAAACACATTCAGAGACAAAGCACAATATCTGAAGCTTTTGCAAAAAATATATAAATTAATAACAAATTCTGGCCCTAGTGCAAGATGTCAAGAATGGTAATGTCATCAGTTTGTGCGCCATTAAAGCATGAATGGGTAACCTTTAGCTGGATGTTTCCGAGTCTGTGTTTTGGTGTGTGTGTGTGTGTGGTTTGTAAGATGAGTCTCTCTCAGGCCTGTAAGTGAGCTGTGTTTCTGTGGGTTGAATAATGCATTTCTGTGACGTTCTCATCCTCTCCTTACAGTCGTGTCTTAATTCTCTTATCATTAGTTTGCATTAACTTGACCCCATTTTTCCCCCTCTTCCATTATCTCTCCAGTATCCTCCTTTTCTTGTCACCAACCATTCCTACAGTTTTCTATGTGAACTACAAGCATTTGTAGCAGAAGGTAAGAGCATGTGAATCTATGTTATGTTTTCACCTGTCTCTGATCCATGACTCAACCGTCTGAGCGTGTCCTGCCTGGAATTCATTTTCTTAAGTATTGCTGGTCATAGAATCCTCCCCTCCAGTTTATATATAATGATTTCCTCCATTCACCTGTCTGTCTACGGCTATTTCCTGTCAGATAATTCAGTCATGCACAAATAAAAAATGAGTTTACTGTCCAGCAGCAAGCAATTTTTCCCGCTTACAAATTAAACTCTATCAGCAGCATCTTTGGTATGCTGTTGATTGCAACAGGAAATTGTTTCAACTGCTTGTAAAAACAAACTGAAATATGCATGACAGTAACACAATGTCCTAACCAGGCGCAACATGATAAAATGTCAAGATAAAAAACTCAGTTTTCTTATATTTCGCTGCGATCATGACAGGACACTTTGACCTTTGTCCATTTGTCTGTTATATAGTGCGACCCACTGTGAAGTCTAATTGATTTAAAATCCAGCTTAACATAACTACAACTTTACTGTTTTCTATTTTAAGTGTAATTTATTCCTGTGTTGGCAAAGCTGAACTTTCAGCAGCCATTAATCCTTCAGAAATCAGTCTAACATGTAGTTTCTTAATAATAATAATAATAATAAAATACTATTATCAGTGTTGAAAACTGATTTTGGAAATTTATGGCTGTGTGCAGGATGCAGTCACAGGGTGGGTTTTCTTTTTAGGAAATGTGTGTGTGTTGAAAGGAAAGGGTGTTGGTGTCAAAGCCGTGAGGAGGGCTGTGGTCAGGTTTCCATGATTTGTTCAGGAGTGATGTTCATTTCCTGTTGGCAGGAGTCCTTGTGATTATGTTTTACACAACTGCAGTGCTTTTGAAACCCTTAACTTTGTCGTTCTGAGTGTGAGCGTGGGGATTGTGTTTACTGGAAGGAAATTCATAGCACGCGTGCAGAGAGAGCTTTTTTTCTTTTCTTTCTCTTTCTCCTCCTTCAAGGCCGTCCTCGGTTTGTCCGTCTGGTTCGGCCTCCTAGACACCACAACCGTGCCACGCACTTCTTCCTCCACATCCCTCTCTCGCTCTCTTTTCCTCTCTCTCACCGTGTCTCTCTTCCTCTGTCCAGTCTCTCAGTAGTGGTCCTCTCTGCTCTGCTCTCGTGGGGGAGGCTGGAATATCTGGTTTCCCGAACAATGGAAATTCAATCAGGAAATGGACCCGAGGTGTCGAAAGAAGGAGAGTACGCTCGTTCGTCTCCTCTCACCCTGAGGCCTGCGGACGCTAAAGAGGACCTGGAGGAGAACAGGCGCATTGAGAAGTTTGACATCCCGCTCAGCAGCTTGAAGCAAATGTTTGAGAAACCGCCGCCGCAACATGTGGTGAGTCTAAGAGCGAAAGAGAATGGAAAGAAGACAAATTGAGCTTTGAGTCTGTCTGAGGATGCAGAGAGATCATGTATGTATTAAGATGTCATTTTTATGATAGTTTGTTGTTGGCTGCAACAGGACTAAAGAAAGAGAGCAGATGGAGAAAGAGGAGAGGGAGAGAAAAAAACTATAAAAACAGCTGTTGCTGCATGTTTAAAAAGAGTCAGTCATTTATTCCCAAGAACTTCACAATTGATTTTCCAAGCATTCCAGTCTGTTTGTTTCCCACTCTTTTTTTTTTTGTTGTAGTTATTTATTTATTTTTTTAAGTGCCCACATACAATAACAGATTGAAAGACTTGACTAGCCAGATGACTTCTCTTAGTTTTACCAGAAACTCAGGATTGTGAGTTCTTTGAAGCATACATCAGGTTGAAGAGCTACATTAATGTTAAAAAGTTTGGTCAGCAAGATTTATTTACACTTTTGCATTTAAGCTGCATGATCAAAAATAAAGTGAAAACAGTAATACTGTGAAATGTTATGTTTTTAATGCATGGCAAAGTTGAATTTTTACAGCCTCTAGAGTCTCACAAACTTTTAGAAATTATTTAAATGTGCTGATTTGGTTCTTACCATCGATGTTAAAAACAGTTGCACCCTTTTCAAACTTTTAAACGGTAGTGTAATTCCATGAATTTACAACAATCTGGCATCCTGTCCAGTCTGCAGAAGAAATCTGGAGATCATATCACTGACGTTTGTGAGCTTCAGTTTGTTCTCCTCATCAGTCTTTGGTATATTCAGTAAGTGTAACTTTTAAAGCATTGTTGCTTTCTATCTGCTGCTTTTCAGATAGAAAGTACACATGAAGTGCTAATAGAAGGAAAAAGTAAAGTGACCCCAATCCTGTTCTTTCTATTACTTGCTTAGTTGGACAGGGTTTGGTTTAACTTGCAATAAACTTGGGATTTTGTTTTTTAAAGCATACATTAGTCAGCTATTTTATCAGAGCAGCATATCCAATTTCTCAAACCTGCTCATTGGCAGGGTAGTCTGCTCAAAAGGCCAGCTTCTTTTTCTGCTCTTGTTTGGAACTTTGCCAACCTATTTACCAGCACAACACATCTTATAAAACTGTTCAACCAATCCTTACAGTAATGCTAGGTAAATACCAGCACATTTCCATCCAATCATGGTGACCAGCATTAAAAACGTCTGTTGGTATTCTCAGGAGGGTAAACTATTGAAGTGGGGGTCTCAGGTTTGCGCTGCTGTAATTTACCATACTTCAAAGAATGGGTTTGAAAGTGTTCAACAGTCACGGTTCAGTGAAGTGACACTGATGGGATGGCTGAGAATGAAAAATTAATGAGACGGGGATGAGAAATAAGTGATACAAGAATGAGAATTGAAAGAACAGACATGAAAGGAGTCAGGAATGATTGAGGGAGATTAAGTAGTAGATTAAGAGAGAAGATCAGTTTAAGTGATGCATTTCATAGTTTTCATAGTCTGGCAAACTGCTCTGTGCTGGAAAGCTGGTTTTGCTGGCCTTTTACATAGGAACATTTAATCCATTCAATGAAATTGTTGTGAGCTCACAAAGAAAAGGAGACAGAGAAAAAGGTTACAATCTGGAAATGCAGAGAAGCGCGCACACACACACACACACACACAAACAACAAAGCTACAGACACCCACAACAGAAGCAGCTCCTGGCAATAAACTTGCTCTCTCTCTCACACACACACACACACACGTTTCACTATGTTATTTAAAATGTATTTTTGGGGTTCTTTCCGCAACACTGGCTTTCGTATAAATAACCCTATAATTTGCATGTGGGTAATGTGTGTGGGGGCAGAGTAAAGCTAACAGAAGAAAGTGAAAGAGATATAGAGATAGACATATAAAGAAAGGAGAATAAGCTAATTGGCTTAGCATGGTTTGGTTTTACTCATACTTGAAAGAGAACACACACACACAAACGAAAGTGAATCCTATGCTAAGTTGTGGTGATGATCACTGTATTCTTTGGAAACAATAAGCCAGTTCTGTTTCGTTGAACTGATGTAAAGTTTCACTGTGTGTTATCTGTTATAAGCAGAGTCACATGGAAAATGCAGTGGTAGAATTGCAATGCCTGTTAATCACAAAGTTCTACTCTTCTCCTTCCTATTGCTTGTTTATTTATGATGAATTTTGCCTATTTAAACATGCTAGTTGATATCAGCTACCACTAAGAGCTCAGGTTAGAGTTTAAACACATTACACCCAGTGTAGATGCATCCTGTTAAACATAAAGGTTTTAAAAGGAGTTCTGTGAACAGTTCTTAAAATATGATAAAACATGAGAACACTGTAATAATCTAACTATATAGAACCTTTTGCGCATAGTTTAGTTAGTAAACTAATTCATAATGCCAAAACACATTGCAATGCAGTGTCACAAGCAATATATATTTCCTTAAGTATTGTGACAAACAGCAGAGTAAAACATTATCAAAAAGAAGCTGTTGATTGGATGGAGGCAGATCTGAACGCAAGTGTGCAGTCATTTGTGAGAAATGAAACATCTGTTGATTAATCGTTTACAGTATCATTGACAATATCTGCATTGCATTTAGAAAATAAATAGGTTCATTTTTGGAATATGTTAATGTACGGTGGCCGAAGGAGCTGCCAATGACTTTCTTTCTATTTTTTTTTACACCCTCCATACTATACAGATAATGTTGAAAGAGTAATAAGTAGTGCTGTCAAATGATTAATCGCGATTAATCGCATCCAAAATAAAAGTTTTTCTTTACATAATTTATGTGTTGATGCTGTGTTTATTTATTATGTTTATTTTAAACACCAGGAACACACACACATACAGTATATATTTTGA
>JAUYWG010000075.1:551365-567832 GCA_034779775.1 Enteromius afrohamiltoni | reverse complement strand
TTTATAAAAAAAAGTTAGAGAATTCCATAAAAAATTATGATTAAGCTGAATTATTTCCCAAAAATATGAAAAATGTATTTATTTATTTTATTTATTTATTAAATTTCTAATACTTTTAGTTGTTACATTCGTACTTTCATTTCAAACTGTGGTGCAAGCTTGTTTTATAATTGTAAAATAATATTAAATATAAACCATAGTTACCATTTTATCTCACAATTCGGACGTCTATTGAAATTGCCAATTGACATCTTATACTTTATAAGAAACGTGAGATACTGTAAATTCACAACTGCAAGAAAAAAGTCTGAATTCTGAGATAAAGTCACAATTGCTCTTTATAATCCATTGCAGAAATAAGTTTTAATATAGAGGAAAACAAACAAGCACAGAAATGCAAAGTCTAAACCACTTTACACTCCTCCCCTTTCCAGCTATCCTCTCCCGCCTATAACTATTCCTCTCCCTTACCCAGGCATTATTTTTTCTTTCTCTCCAATTCTGTGTTGTTCTGCATCCACAAAACCAATTCGAAGAGGTCTTTTTAATGTTGTTGATGTAATGGAAAGAGCTTCAACACCAAACTACTTCTCCAACTGAGACTGGAATCAGCTATTTCTAAATATTTCAATGATCGGTCACTTAAAAAGATTTATTCGTTTATTCTATAGTTTAGGTTTGAAACATTAGGTCTTCATTTCTGACAGGCTGTGTTTAAGCATTTAAATAAGACCAAAAAGATCCTTGACTTTGGTTTTGGGTAAGCTTGTATGAATTTTTTTTTTTTAATGAATTTTAGAAAAAAAATTAATTGAATTTACTAATTTTGAAGGTAAGTGGCTGAAATCAATTAATTTTAGCTACATTTAAATACAAACAAAATAGTTGACTATCACTCAGCAAAACTTGTTTATTTAAATTTAGCTCAAATAAACCGATTGCAAAATCTTCCCTTAAAAAATGTCTTTTTTTCAGTGTAATAACGGACTGCATGTTGCGTGAAAACAACATTTTGTATGTTGTGCTAAATGTGAGTAAAAAGAGTTTTGAAAATGTGATCTCCACCTCCTTTGCCTTTTTATATTTGTCAGTGTTTTTGTTAAGTTAAAGGTACTGTTAACCTGATATTACCTCACATTGTTTAAAAAATAAACCATTTCATCTCAAATTAAACCATTGGTTTTATTCATATGTATGATTATATAACTGTACATTTATTTTACATGTGTGGTAAAATGTAAAATGATAAGTTGAACCTGAAATGGTTAGATTGTTACGTCAGAAATGTTCATACACAACATATTCTGATGCCCCCTTTAAATAGATTAGTAGCCTGTTTTTGTGACATCAGCTTCATGAACATTGTTATACATTTATGTTTCATACAAAACGCATAAACAGGCTACTCTCCAAACTGGATTGTGTTTGTTCTCCTGAAAATTTAAATTTCACTTTATTTATTTAACAAAGAATTTTTTCTTTGCTGTTAAGAACTGTTACCACTTGAAAAGTATTAGGAAATTAATAATTACAAATGATTTATTGTAACAGCTGTACTGTTCATATTAGAGGGAAACTCTTCATTGGTTGGTCTACAGTATAGGCTAGAAGAGTTTAGTATAGAAGAGGTTGCACACTAGAGCTTTGAGAAAGCAACTTTTAAAGGTGCTATATAATATAAATGCACTATTATTGTCTTTGTTAGTGTTGTTATTACCTGTATTGACTCTCTTAGTGTGCAATACACTAGTACGCATTAAAAAGATTTTAATTTTAAAGGGAAAACACATTTATAGTCCATATGTTGACTGTAAGTTAACGGTCCCCCTCCTCTCTTTCTCCTGTATATAACGTTAGGCATAAAAACTTACCAGAAAAATATCTGTGAGAAGAGATTAGCCGTGGCGGAAGGGTTACTCTTCGCATCTTTCTTTATTGGCTCCATGTCGTTTGCCTTCCTCCCTGTAGTTCAGCCGGACACTGGTACCCCACGCATAACCTGCGATCAGCGCGGGATATTCACCTTATAAACTGTTGTGTAACTTTCTAACATGCACATGTCGGCAAGAACAGGCAGGAGGTAAGCCCTTCATTTCCTACTAAGAGCGCAAGGCGTAAGCCCCGCCCCCGACTGATCACCCATTGGTTCGACAATCCCTTGGTCAAGCGTGATTGGCTCAGCAAGGGCTAAAAGGCAAGACGTTTACATCCTTCACGCGCACCTTAAGATGAAAAAGACCTAGATTACGAAATCCTACTATGGTGAAGACCTATCTTATGAATATTAATCAGAGCATAGTCACGTTGCTTGGTAACCCTCTTTGAGTGTTGCCCGCTTACGTACCAGCTTCGAGTATGCGGCTAATTGGTTAGTTAGAACCAGCGTCACGCCGGGGTAGTTAATATTCATAAGACAAACCTTCATAGTAGGATTTGCAAAGGGTGAAGCAGCAGATTTTGTGAGGTGGATGTGCTGAAGAAGTGACGGAAGCAGTTTTATGTTCAATATATATTTTTTAAGTAAATAAGATTATGATGGAGTATTCTGAGAGATGAGAGACATGGTTTTTTTTTTTAGCTTTGATTGTGTAATTGTGCTTTGAAGGTACTTCTGGGTGAGGAGGCTTCTTGTCTACCATCTGTTCTTTATTAGCTCTGCATACACAACCCACTCATGCAGCGTGCTGGAAGCAATCATCTTTAATTAGAGTGTCTAAAAAGAGAAAAATAACACGAAACAAATTGCTGGAATATATGGAATTTTTCTAAATTAAATGGACTTATTCTTAAATTGTTCAAAAGGCATGGCTTCCTCCTTACTTTAAATACAAGTGAAGTGGATACTAAATGAATAATGTCAGTTGAGGTTTTAGATACAATTACTATAAACAGGAGTACAAAAAGATCACACCAATAAATAAAAATATTAATTTGTGAAATATATTAAGCAATTCAATAATTATATATATATATATATATAATGAATTTTAAATATGTTCTGACATAATTCCCTTTTAACCCAATCACACATTAATCTTATTCGTCTGTGAGAAACACATACTGCAACTCGGACCGTATGTCCATTCTCTCTCTTCCTTCCTATGTCTGTCTCTGTTTCTTGGATTTCCGATACAGATCAAGCACTGAAAGGACAGAAGATGAGAGACAGTGAGACAGAGCAGGTGGCCACTACACTGATAAAGGTAATGCTGACAGACACAGACCCACACACACACGAGAAGAGAGGCCTTTCTCTATAGCCTCCAAGAATCATGCAAGGAGGAGTTACAACTGTACATCAGGAATGATTGACTTCCATATCATGCTCTGTATGGCAAAGAAAGCCTAACTGTTGAGTCATTATTACTTTGCTAAACGTCTCAAATATGAACTTTACACCAAAGGACAAGTTCCAGTGAGGGATTACATATTTCTGCTGTAAAACTGTCTCAGAAAAGAAGCAATAAAACATGGATTTCGGCATTTCGGTTATTATAATAGAATCTGGTGATTATCTAGGAATTTGTGGTCGGTCGGAAACCAATTCATTCCAGTGTTTGAAAACACAGCAAGTTTATGGATTCCTTTCCGTTCTCACAGGCAAGTGTTTCATTCCAGGTCAGATTAAAAAACAATTATCCGTAATTTATATTCGAAAACATTTTTTGTGCATCTGTGTACAGAACTGAAAGAGGTCTACTTATAAAGGCATAGTTCACCCCGAAATTAACATTTGCTGACGATGTACTCACCCTCAGGCTGTTTATAAGGCAGATGAGGTTCTAGAACAGATTTTGAGAAATGTAGCTTTAAATCACTTGTTCACCAATGGATCCTGCATGCAACCCCCCCCTGTGAATGGGTGCCGTCAGAATGAGAAAAGACATAATCCACAAGTAATTTGCACCACTTCAGTCCATCAATTAATCCATCAAAATATGTTTGCAAGAAACAATCCCACCATTAAAACATTTTTAACTTGTTAAAAGTGAGTCCTCTGTAATAGTGAGCCCTTTCTCCAATGAAAATGTTGTAGTGTCTGAATCAGAAGAGAAGTATGCACATATCAAGCACTGTTTAAAAGTCAAAACAGAACTGCTTTCAGTTCTATAAACAAAAATCTCAGTGAATTTGGATGTGAGGGGCCAGCAGAGGATGGACTTTTCCACTGGAGAAAGTGATATTTTGGTTTAAACCCCCTTTATGATGGATTTGTTTTTTACAAACATGCAGCTTTTTGCATCACAGCACATCAACTCATGGACTGGGGTTGTGTAGATTACTTATGGTTTATTTAGTTGTTTTTATCAGCTTTCTGGTCTCTCATTCTGACGGCACCCATTCACTCCAGAGGATCATGATTTAAATCTAATCTGTTCTGATAAAGAAACAAACTCATCTACATCTTGAAGGTGAATGCATTTTTAGCAAACATACATTTTTGGCTGAATATTCGTTTAACAACACTCCTGTCTGAGCTTTTCAAATGATATACTTCAAAGTTACTATACTCAAATTTGTGTGCTGCATTGCATGTAAAGTACATTTCCTGGAAGAAGTATAGAGTAATTCTGGTCAAGCATTCTGTAATAACTTTAGTTAACCGCAGAGGTATTCTGCTCTATCTGGTAAGCAAATATAAACTAGCTTTGTGTGACTCATTAAAGTCTTTCATATTTATCTAACAAGTCAACGTCTTACGTCACGGTGATGTGAGGTTTGTGACCTTTACGCTTCCTGAGGATGAATAACTGCATACCTCAGTCAGCATGCTTCAATCTGCCCCTTCTGAATTATTCCAGGATCATAAAACTGCCACTTTCTCCATTTCATATGGCAAGATTAATTTGACAAATGTAATTTGCAACAACATAATTGGCCGTCGGAGGTGATAAACGTGTTTAATTTGCCTCAGCGCCGGGATCTCCTCGAGGGAATCTATGTAGTTGCTATGGTGGCAGATATTTTGTTTGACGTTCTCGCTGACCTTGTATCACTCAGCAACAGCTCACCTGCAAAACAACTGCAGGCTGTTTAGAGTCATCCGTTCTCACAGGTCTCTGTAACATGTCTAGTGGAACAGAAGTTATTAGCAATTACCACTGATCTAACCTATGTAATATAATATATAGATCAGTGTCATAGATGTCATAGATGTTTGATTTTTTTTTTCCATCAGTAAGCCACAACCACATTTTAATGCGAAAAAAGTTGCTGCAATGTTGTTTTAAAATTCATTCTTTAGTTTGGCAGTATTTTCTGTGGGGGTGAACCTGATGGTTTTAATGGCAAACCACTGAAAGTTATGCCATAATGTTTTCTGAATCAATTCATGTTAGCAGTAAAAGAAAAGAATAAAAAAATTTAAATATAAGGTTCCCAAATGTTTTTGAAACTCCACAAAGCTCGAAAGCGCCCATCATTTTTTTAATCTTCTTCAATGTGTATTTTTTATTTTTACCCCAATTAAATATCCCCAAAACCACAACATGTTACCGACCTCTGTGCCATTTACAGTTTCCAACTTGTAAGTAATCTAGTTTGGTTATTTATTTAACCTATTAATTTTGCATAGATTTCATTAGGGTCCTGATTTGACATTGCTGTTAAATTGACCTAATAAGTTATTTAATTAAATTATCAATGTAACTGATACTAGCTAAAACATTACATAATTGTAATTTATGTGTTCTTGGCTGAGGCGAGCAGCTGTTGACTGAAGAAGCCTCATGTTTTGGTCAGGTCAGGTTATGTTTTGTAACTCCCTCTGGAGGACGGCGGGAAACCATTAACAGGATCTGAGACTGAGAACAGGCAGGAAGACCCGCCTGACCTCCGCTTACTTCTGCCTCCTGCTTACACAAACATGCACTCAAACTCATGCAAAAACACTTAGCCTTTAAATATTATTGACAAATATGTCTGTTTTAACAAGTAGCAGTAAAACACCCGTGAAGATCTGTAATTTCAAGCACAAGGTGAAGTGAGCACACAGGAAGCCTGTCTGAAATTTTAGACCGTGTGGATATTTTACATGCACTCTCACGCTCTCTAGTTCTAGAAACACTCCTCTCACACTACGTACAAACTATATTAGAAAAACTTTTGTTAGGACAAATGCCAAAAGTCAAAACCTGATGCTTACATATATGACATACTTTTTTGTTGGTTAAAAAATTGTCATGTTGAAAAGCAGCCACAGTCTATCCAAATTCTTACCTCTAGATGGCAACAATTCATGGTTATTATAGTTAACTAAAACAAAATAATAAATAATAATAAATGTTGAATGAAATAAAGTAAAAATATAACTTTTTAAAATATATTTTATGACAAGCTATAATTTCTAATGTTTTTTTAACTTTATATATTAAAAACTGAAATATTAATAAATAAAAGAACAATATAAAAATATATTTAAAAAAGTTTTTTTGAACTAAAAATAATAGAAACATTTTTTAATAATTATAAAAAAAACAAATATTTAACTAAAATTTTAAATGAAAAAAAATCAAAATACTAATTAAAAAGTATAAAAGCATTGTAATGATGCAAAAAAATAAAACAAATGAATCATATGCTAAATGACAAAAAATTACAATTAATACAAATATTTTAGAAAAAAAAATGTTTTAAATTAATGTTTTTACTAAAAGAAATTACTAAACTAAACTAAAACTTGACTAAACTTAAAGTTTCCCTATTATGGATTAAAAAAAGAGTGTGCAACACAAGTGAATGAAAACATCCTGCAAAGTTTTAAATCTGAAAGTGCACCGTTTGTTGTCTCTCACAAGAAAGTGTTGACTCTGAATCATTGAAACAAGTCAAAAGCCATTTCATGTTGACATCAAAATAAAACATTAGCATATTGCCCATGCACACTTGGTCTTTTTTGCGTTAGTCTGAATGAAAATGCAAATTTCGCTTTTTGCAGCTAGGTGATATGTTAGGAGCTTTAAAAGCTCACAAACACTACTTTACAGTAAAGTGCCCCTATGGTTTATGAAAGGTTTTTGTTTTTTTGAGTCCCAAACATCAGGTTGACATGCTTGCAAGGTCAAAAACACTTTCATTTTCTTATAATATGCATACATTTTTGTCTTATTTGTTCAATGACTCCCAAACTATTTGTTCAACTATTGATTTTTCCAAACCCTTCCAGTTATTGGTTGATTTCATTTAAAACAGTGTTGGTAAGGTTTTAACAGGATGTTTTCATTCAGTTAGAGCTGTGTTACACACTGCGTGAGAGGTCATTTCCAAAAATCCATAACAGAGGCACTTGAAATCGACCAATCACACGCTTCACTCTTAAAAATAAAGGTGCTTCAAATGGTTCTTCACAGCAATACCATAGAAGAACCATTTTTGGTTTCACAAAGAACCATTCAGTCAAAAGTTCTTTAAAGAACCATCTCTTTCCTACCGTTTTATAATCTCAACCTGTAATTTGGGACTCCTAAAACCAAAATATGAACCTTTCACTAAAATAAAAGATTAAAATAAGTCATAATCATAATAATAAAAAATTAAATAAATAATCAACCTGCAAACTAATAAAACCGATGAGAAACAAATACACAGACATTATGTTATAAATACAACTTATACAAAATTATTACAAATTATATTATATAAATTGTAAATAACATGCTATTGTTTATTTAAAACTGACTATAAGATAAGATATTTCACATAAAACATGTTTACATATTGTTCACATGGGATAAAATAATTGAATTTATAAAAATGATAAAAATTGTATTTATTAAATACAAATTATTTAATACTGTGTTGTTACCTGAATGATTGACAGCTGGGGTTTTTTTTGTGATAGTTGTTCATCAGTCCCTTGTTTGTTCTGAGCAGTTAAACTGCCTGCTGTTCTTCAGAAAAATCCTTCTGGTTCCACAAATCCTTTCTTTCTTTCTTTTTTTTTTTTTTTTTTTTTTGCATTTTGGTGCATTGAACCCTTTACAGCTGTATGACTTTGAGATCCATATTTCACCCTGAGGACAACTGAGTTACTCATATGCAACAATTACACGAAAAAATAAAGATTCACCAACACTGTTTAGTTGATTTAATATAAATTAAATATATTTTAAAAATATATTTTAATTTAACACAATTATGTTTGGTTCCCCATTTAATCAACTGCATTGTGTTAAACTGACTTGTTTCAACTCAATATTTTTATTTTGAAAGACACAAATGATTTTAATTACGTAACTAGGAAGTGGATTTCCCTTCACATCATGCATAGCACAGGGCAGGATAAGGATAGTAAATCTTGAAATAAAATGTTTTTTTTTTTTTTTTCAGTGTCGAAGGATGTCTTCCTATTAATTTATATTTCAGTTAAATGTTTAACTCAAAGTAAAACATTTAACTGAAATATAAATTAATAGGCATAAATAAAAAAATAAATAAATTAAAAGCATAAACTGTATCATTTTCATTAAAACTATATTTGATCAAAATGAGTTGACCCAACTCAATTAAATTGAATCGCATTCATTTCTTTTTTATGAGTTGGGGCTACACATATTTATTGGATGGAAATCCTGCCTTCAATTAAGTTGAGTTCATCTAATGAATCGTAATTTTTTTAAGCGTAGAAGATTTAAACAGAATGGAGATGTGTAAATTTTTCTTATTTTTTTTTTTTTACTTAGTACTGCCCTTTAGAAGGCATAATAAGTCAAATTTACCCTGATCTTCAAATTCTTATTAGCAACAACTATATGATTCCAAAAATACAGCTGGTTCAAATGTATCCTATATGCAGGATGACACCTCTCACATCAAACTCTATTTTAAAAACTTTTCACCATTGTCCTCTGGAGGCGTTGGCTTTTCAGGCCCTTCCAATAACAGCCATCTTTAATGTACTCACCTCCTGACCTCCTGCATCTTTGCCGACTCACTCAAAATGATTCTTGCGGAGTGATGTTTGGGTGGGTGCGTGTATACGAGTGTGTGTGGTGTTGTGGGTAGTTAATGTGAAAACAAAAGGCTATTGGTCAGCTGTTGAAAAGGTTAGTAGCCAGAGCCCTCCCTGCTGAATATAAAGCAACTTTGAGGGGCGACCCATCAACAGAGTCTTTGGTCTGAGCACCCCTTACCAAATCACTAGCTCAGACCTTTCTTTGCATTCAGTCCACTTTAACACAACGTGGGAAAATGGGTAACATGGCATCAGAGATTGTTGCCTTCCTTCTAACCATATCCGGATGGATTCTGATCTCCTCTACGCTCCCAACTGACTACTGGAAAGTGTCATCAGTGGACGGGACAGTCATCACCACAGCAACCTTTTGGTCCAATCTCTGGAAAACGTGCGTTACAGATTCAACCGGAGTCTCCAACTGCAAGGACTTTCCTTCTATGCTTGCACTTGATGGTATTTTATTGCTTTCTTTGAAAATTTGTTGAATTCTTTAATGCTTTTGTGAGTAAATGATCTGAATGTGTGTGTGTGTATGTTTATGAAAATTGTTGGTGGTCTGTCTGTCCTTTTTCCTTCCTCCAGAGAGTGCAGATGTCTAATTGTTTGGAAAAGAGTAGCATGGTGTTGGATTGCCCTAATGCTGTTTTGGCAGAAGCTTCCACAACACAAACAATCTGAAGCCAAACCGATCACTTGACTATTTAAACAGGGAGTTTATTGTGCTAAAATTGTGCTTAATACACGCTGACACCAATTTAAGAATGCAATGATGAACCAAGTCTATTTTTAATGATCTAAATAAAACAAATATCTAAATTTTAATGCTAAAAAGAGATGCAGAATGATTTAGTTTGTTTCAAACTCTATTTGCCCGACTTGTGAGCCCATTTACAACCTACAGGAATGTGTATCTCAAGGCAAGTGTGAAAACAGGGTTTAACAACCTTGCATTGGCTTAATTATGTCTGGATGACTCACCCACAAACAGAACGAAGCTTTAGAGAAAACAGAAAAGTGTTCCCTCAGGGTGACGTGCAAAAGCAGGGGGTTAAACAGGTGATGCATTCAAACGATTTTAATGCATAATTGTCATGTTTGAAGCTGTGCATATTTGTGACATTACCTCCTTGATGGCTAACCAAGTCATTTAAATGTGAAGTTTGTGATTTGTTTGTACAATGCAATTAGTTTT
The DNA here is from genome assembly GCA_034779775.1 of Enteromius afrohamiltoni. Lineage (NCBI taxonomy): Eukaryota > Metazoa > Chordata > Actinopteri > Cypriniformes > Cyprinidae > Enteromius > Enteromius afrohamiltoni. Next base: position 557,684 of record JAUYWG010000075.1, on the reverse strand, counting down.
CTGCCAGATTAAACTGATTAGTCTCGTCATTTAAATGCAATATCACAACAAAAAGCTGTCTTAGGACATACAGTACACTACATACTACCATTCAAAAGTTTTAGCACAGTAATATATTTAGTGTTTTTTTTTAAGATGTTTCTTCTGCTCATCAAGGCTGCATGTATTAGATTAATAATCCAGAAAAACTGTAATACTGTGAAATATTATTTCAATTTAAAATAACTTTAAAATGTAATTAATTCCTGTGATACAAAGCATCATTACTCCAGTCTTCAGTGTCACTTTCAGACCTTTCAGAAATCACTCTAATATGTTTATTTATTACTAGATTTGTCAATGTTGGAAACGGTTGTGCAGCCAAATATATTTTTTGGAACCTGTGATTTTTTTCTTCTTTTTTTTCTCCTCAGGATTCTTTGATGAATAACAAGTAAACAACAACATAAGTTTTTACCAAATATAAAACATTTCTAAAATGTAAATCTATGCTGTGACTTTTTTGTTCATTTAATAGATCCTTTGTTTATAAAATAATTAATTTCTTTCAAAGAAATAATAAAAATGTACTGATCCCAAACTCTTGAACAGTAGTGAAACAGTAAACTACTGTAACAGTAGATCTGAACATTATTATGCATTTTAAATAAATGCTTCTCTTTTTAATTGTTTAATGATCAAAGAATCAAAAAAAAAAAACTATTAAGCAGCTCAACTGTTTTCAACACTGATCATAAAACATCAGCATATTAGAGTGATTTCTGAAAGGTCTGAAAGTGACACTGAAGACTGGAGTAATGATGCTTTGTATCACGGGAATAAATTACATTTTACAATATATTCACACAGAAAACTGTTATTTTAAATTGAAATAATATTTCACAATATTAAAATTTTTAATCTAATAAATGCAGTCTTGATGAGCAGAAGAAACATCAGAAGAAACAAAATAATAATAATAAAAAAAAAACTAATGTAATACATTTTTTATTTGATTATAAATAATTTGTTGTAATTTTTGATTATGTATGGCATGATTATGCTCCTGCAGCTTACATCCAGGTGTGTCGTGGACTGATGATCTCAGCTGTGTGTTTGGGATTTTTTGGAGCTGTCCTGGCACTAGTGGGCATGAAGTGTACTAAAATTGGGGGATCAGAGACCACCAAAGCCAGGATCACCTGTCTATCTGGACTACACTTTATTCTCAGTGGTAAATGTTGCCTAACCTAGGTCACGGCTTCTTGTTTTTTAAAGCATTTGCAATTCCTGCTTCTGTGACAGTGTCCTGTAATGGTATACCTCTTCTCTCTGCAGGAATCTGCTCTATGACCGCCTGCTCTCTCTACGCACACCGGATAACATCAGAGTTTTTTGACCCCTTATTTGTGAAACAGAAGTAAGTGTTGTAACATTCCTGCAATTGCTAGTGTGCATCTCAACCCAGATCATTACTGACACAAGTCTTCTTCGTGTCTGCTTTTAGATTTGAACTCGGGGCGGCGCTCTTCATTGGCTGGGCAGGGTCTGTTCTCAGCATTCTTGGAGGATTTATCTTTTGCTTTTCCATGACGGAGGGTTTCAGCATCAGGTCTGATTCTTAGATTTTCTACTTACACTGTGTCACTTGTTCATATAATTTGCAATTTTCATGCCAACAACCTTAAATATTAACAAATTTATATATAGAAATTATTAATAATAATATAAATATATATTTAAGTTTAAGCTACATAACAAATCATATTCGGCTCATCCATGTAATCTGATTTAAAGTTTATTTGGGATTTTATTTTAAGTCATTCAATGTATTCTTAATACAACTGTATGTAGTTTTGTGTCTTTAGAGCCACCTACAGTTAAGTGAGGAATTTACAGTGATAACCTCAAGGGACGTTCAAACAAAGCACAATAACTATAAAGAGAAGGACATTAGCGTCAAACAAGATCGTCTGTTTATTCTAATCGCACCTGTGTCTGCTTTGAAGCTCGTCAAGCTCGTGAGAACAGGATGGATTCTGCGTAAGAAAGAAACAATTTGCTAGCTAGTTCATCATAATGATTTAGAAACTAATATATTGGCTAAGGGTAAAAGTATGAGGTTAATAACTTAGTGAAAAACTAACGCTCAAAAGTCAAATAGCACAACAAGACGAGGTAAATTTAACCCCTGAGCAATACAAAGAATTGAGTAAATATTTAGTTTATCAACGAATATTTGCTACGTGAACAAATGTTTTTAATGATACTAAGAATTTGTAGTTTTTAAGAATTTTTTTTGATTTTTTTAGTCTTTAAAAGTCTTTTAAATGTATTTCTATGTACATTTTTACTTACCGGTGTTAGTTTTCCCAGGCATAATTTACATTGTTCATCTAATATTTCAGTAATACCAACACTGGCTGTAATGGGTTGAAATCATTCTCTGACTCTTTGACAGGGAGTATTCCTACAACGGCACCACGTCCTTTATGTCAACACCTACCAAGATCACAAATATGGGCAGAAACCCTGAGACTCCTCAGAAAGACCCTCCAGACCAGAGTTTCTCTAGAAGGCAGTTTGGCAGGAATGCGTATGTTTGACTTCAGCCTCCTCACTAAAGCTGAAAAAAGTCACAGTATAAACTGTGTAAAGTCACCTATCAAACAAATCCTTGAACGAAGAACATGAGATCATGTTGCACAAGGCTGCTTTCATCATTGGGGGCATTGAGAAGACTGCACAGAGGTAATATGATGTAAATACGTATCCTATCTGGGTGAATCCGGAGATTAATGTCGGAGGTTATTTTGAAGAGAAATGCCTATACACAATTCACTGCGGCAAAGTCATTTTTGTCAGGAAAACACATATTGCCTAAGAAACCTCAAGCAAACTTTTCAGGTCCAATGAGATAGAGTTGCCAGATTTCCTCACTTGGACCTTTAAATGAAGTCAGGTGAACTGATGACAGAGAGGACAGTGAGAACAGCTGCGCTTCACTGAACATAGGAACATGCTGTCTGGATTCGGAAATTGAGTCGGAACTCATATATTGCTCCGGTCCTGGAGTCTCTCCTCACCTCGTGATCAGTTGAAACCTTAGACTCTGACCCAGGTTTTTAAGAGCTTCCGTGGGCCGCTGCAGGCTGGCAGAGGCTTCTTGTTCTGTCAGATTCTTCCTTAAACAAGTGTTCAGTGTCTCTGTGCTTTTTGTAAGAAGGTTTTAAAGTATTTTATGACAATAAAGGACATTATTGTCTTAGATGATGCTTCAAAATTTGGTGGATTTGTATTGAGACCACAGACAAATTTCCATAAATACTGCAATTATTGTTTTAAATATCATTTTTTAATTTATGTATTAATTTAAAAAAAAACAACAACTTCTATTTAGGAACAAAAAAGCATAAATTTTTTTGTTTACATTTTAGACATTTATAATGTTACAAATGTTTCTATTACAAATAAATGCTGTTTTCTTTTCAGCAAAAATCTTTCATGAAAAAAATGTGTCATGGTTTCCCCAAAACTTCTAAGCAGCATAATAATAATAATCATAATGTTTTGAGTTCTGAAGGATCATGTGACACTGACTATAATGTAACTTTGCATCAGACATAAATTACATTTAAAATTTTTACAATATGTTACTTATTTTAGATCAGATATATTAACCTTAGTAATAATAATCTCAGGCAGACATCTGTAGTCTTCATTTATAGATTATGGTGATGTGCTGTAATGCTTTTACACTGATGCTGTTCTGAATGGTTGTAATACCAAGGCCTTGCCATGCAGCTGTTAGCAATTTACTGTGTGGTTTCTAGGGCGTTACTGGATGGTTGTTTACTATATTTCTGTTATATTCTGATCTTGGTGGCTGGGTCACTTCTTCAATTTAAGCGTATGGGATTTTTCACCCATTTTCCTGTTTGATTTCACATGACACTCCTCAATCCACACTCAACAATAACTCAATTTGAAGTATTGTTCTCATATTTACCTCAACTAATAAAGGACAATTTCTGCACCAAATCTGAATTACAGATTTACAGCTTACAGATTTGTTCAAATTTCCAATAAATAACAAGTACCACTAATAAACTTGTACAGACCAATAACCTCCAACAGGAGGGGTTGAATGCAAATTGACCAGCAGAGGGCATCAGGGTCTTGTTTTAGACATCTCTAAATGTCCCTGCCACCCGAAATATGCCTAATATGTCTAAAAGTGAAGCGCTGTTTCTAAAGAGACGTTCAGTGCTTCCACAGCCATTATTCAACATACCCATCACTTCTTTATTAGGTAAAACCATCAAGAAGGCACTGATTTTTATATTCTCTCTAGACCTCACCAAAGCTCATAACGCAACATCAAACGCCAAGTCTGGGACATAGTGTATTATCACACACACACACACACACACACACACCTGATATCATTCTTAATTAAGTCCACCGAACACACATGCACATACTCAAACACACACACACACACACACACACACACACACACGCACACATTTTTATAAGATTAATAATGTTATGAACCCTGAGGCAATTTTCTGGAAAAATAAAGGGCCTTTTGAAAAAGGCCCTGAATAATAGGCTACCTATAAATACATAATTTAATCTATGCACCCTCAAGTGAAAAATAAGTGTGCTTAATTGTATTGAATGTGCACTTGTACTTAACATTTTAAATGTATATTTTATAATATTGTATTTACAGATAATAGATGGAACATAAACACCACCAAGTGTACTTTCAGATAATATAATTTCATGACTGTGTAACACACTTTGTAAAAATGTCAAATTAAAAGTTTTACGTTTAGTATCATTGTTTTATTTTGTTCTGTCATGCTTTGAAAACTTCTGTTGACTAACATATAAAAACACATGTACAGTAAATTACTTTGTTAACTGTAGTGTGTTGTTCCAAATTGCATTTATATGTAATATATTTTAAATATACTTCATATTTCATGTTTATATTTGATGTACATATTACAAGATTTCAATAGAAACTGCATTAAAGTATATTTTAGTACAGTTTTAAATGCTGTCATTACTTTCAGCAGTAACCTTATATTGAACATAATAGAAATAATTACAGAATTACATACAAAGAGCAACTTAGGTTAATGTGGAAAAAAACACTCTAAATGGAATTTAATATAAATTTAAACTCTAATACATTTTGATTTAATTTGTTCATTTTTACAAAATAATTGTTAGATTCAACTCACACTTTTGTGTATTCTTTTAACTTTTTTTTTCATATGCACTTTCTAAAAAGTGTACTTTCTCCACAAAGCTTGTTATGTTAAAAATAAATGCAGATAATGATGAATAAGGAGTTTAAAACTGGACAGCTGGCCAGCATGTAGCATGTCCTCACTGGGATGTTTATATATATGAAATATGAGCTGAGAGCCGAGATAAGCATTCTCTCTGTCCTCCCGAAACTTAAAAACAAGGCCCTGGGAACATGGAGAGTCATAAATTCACATCAGCACAAAAACATGAGCTTAGTGGCCAGACTCAGGCAGAGCAGGCTAACAGATTCTTAGGAAGAAAGTTTAACGGATCATGAACTGACATGTTGATACTGCAGAAGACAGAGAAAGAGATGCTGGAAAGGACAAAGTTTTCATAAAAAAGAAAAACTACAAAATAATAGCAAGTGTGAGGTAGGTGGTTTAGATAAGTGGGTAAATCGTCTGAAGCAGAGCAAAGATGAAGATTCGTACAATGCAGATCTGGGGCTTCTTGTTAGGTGTACTGGGCTGGATCTTTGTTGCCTGCTCCATGGCCATGGAGGGTTGGAAGATCGCCTCTATTGGAGGGCAAGGTGGGAATTCTGTCATAAAGGTGGGCTGGTACTGGTCCAGTCTGTGGAGGGCCTGCTTCACGGACTCCAGTTCTACATCCAACTGCTATGACTTCCCCGTGCTGTGGTCTGTGGAAGGTATGGACATTTTCAAAGTCTTCAAATGTACATATACAAATGTTTTATTTACTATAGTAAGAGCCTTTTAGTAAAGTTTCTTAGCGTGAAGAAAATTTTAGTAATATATAGAACATGTTTCCACTACAAAGAAACATTGTTCAAGAGAAAGGTTTCAAAGATGTTGAAAGTGGATCTAGGAGCTATCAATATCACTAAACTACCTTATGTATGTTATTATTTTTTCTCTCTCTCAATTTTCTGTTCAGATTCTGTGTGTGTATATATATATATATATATATATATATATATATATATATATACACACACACACAGTGGCTACGAAAGGTATTCAGACCCCGGTACATTTGCTAAAATCAT